>KV744003.1:0-95009 GCA_000468175.2 Phytophthora cryptogea
GGCACGGTTTGTCGGTTTGTTCTCGCCTTCTTTGGTTTAGACCAACTTCCTGTCTCGTCACTTTCCCAGATTTACACGTTGAAGTCGGTTGGTTTCTCTTACTCTCTTCTCGACGTCAACTTCTGCTTTCGTTGCGAGTTCCTGTACATCATCACAATGCACATTCAAACCAATTATACCCCACACTCAATACAATTATTCTGTCCTCCTAATTGCAGGCTGCAATATTCCTTTTTCGGATGTGGTCTTCCTCATTCTTCCAGTCGCTTCACCCTTGCTGCCAGCATCCTCATGTCACCGAGTGCCAAAGTGACGATCTCTCACACTCTCTTCCTTTTCCATTTAGCTCGGGCTCTCTTCTTGAAGCGAACTGGGATTTCTCGATGGCCCTTCTCCTTTGCATTAAATTGAGACTCCTTGGACTCATCGGCTTCACGCTGCGCATCCATTGTTGAAACAGCTGCAGCCTGGTTACTCTCTGTTTTCTTCTTAGCAGTGCATACACCCATCTTCTCTCTGTGCTTCTGAAATGCTTCTAGAGGAAGTGGTTTCGTCATCATGTCTGCTACATTCGCTTTCGATGCCACGGGTCCAATTTGTACACCCCGTTGCCTCACGTACTCACGAATCTTGAGGAGCGGACCCCATCCATCAAAGCTCATTCGACGTAAGGCCTTCGCAAATAATGACGGGGTGCCAGAGAGTTGATCATACAACATTGATTTATTAATCTACCGCGTTTGCACGTGTGTGTAGTTTCAACTCTCTTCGACTTCCTGGTAAGTTAAAGCTAAGCGTACTATATATGTTCCGCTAGATCCGATGTGAAACGGTAGTTCAAGTAAGTACGAGTGACCAGTTGAACTCCAAGCGACCATGGAGGAGCTGCGGACGCTGCTGCGAGACGCCGAAGAGGCCCAACTTCGTACGTTGGAGGCAGTCGCGGACGACTCGGAGCACGTCTCTCGTCTGAAGGACCCAGTGCTGCTGCTTCTGGACGTTCTGGGCCAAGCGGAGACGACGGAGACGCGACACGAGACGCTCCAAGTGCTGCGTCGCCTGTTCGCAGTCTGTTCCGCCCACTTTTACAACTCCCAGGCCTTTCTGGAGTCGTCTTCAAGCTCAGCAAAGACCCAACACGTCACTAAGAGAGGGAATGTCGTACTTAAGGCGTTGTTGGCGGCTCTGACGACCCTGAGCAGCCAAGATGAAGTTGACGAAGAAATTGTGCAGACGCTCGTGGGGATGGTACGAGATTTGTGTTGGCAGTCCATGAACGCCACTGATGTAGTAGCTCTGTTTGAGTTTCTACGACTGGGTCAGTCACCAGCACGTGGGTGGGTGTTGCAGATGCAGAAGGCGCTCGTGGAGATGGATACACTGCCTCGTGCACTCTTTACCATGAGAGGACCCTGCGCAGGTTTAACTGTGCCGTCTGAGCATCAATTGTTCACAAAGCGAGGCTACAGCTTCAGCTTTGGGATCCATCTGGATGCTCGTGCTGATGTTGTGCCGCTCTACAGCTTTCGTGGGCAGAATGGACAGGGAGTTTCAGCCTTGTTGGTAGGAGAAAATCTGGTTGTGAAGATGGTTGCCGGACAGGGGGCCGTTCAGCAGGTGGAAGTCCCCTTTGAGGTGTATATTGAAAAGATGGAGAGCGAATGGGTACACGTGTGCATTGTGCATGCTAAAAAGATGGTTTTCAAAGACAAACTTACGGTTTTTGTGGACGGAAAGACTTCGTTTAACGGAAATTTGGGGTATCCAGACCCGCTGATGATGGTGGGTGGGCAAAACAGCATCGGTATCGAGCCTCTTGTGGATGGTCTGAACGGAAAATTGTGGAGCCCGACACTTTTCGGGGTAACACTGTCCGAAGCAGAAGTTCAACGGTTGCATTGGCTGACTCATTGGAAGAATGATCTGAGCTCGGTTGCGGCAGAAAATGCGGGGCTCGTAGATAAATCCAAACTCTGCTTTTGTTACGACGCTCGAAGTTGTGACTTGACGAAACGGATTTGTTATGATGTCAGTGGAAATGATTGCCACGGATCGTTGGGAACTGGAACGAGAGCGTATGTCACGCAGAGTTTCGCTCATGCACTAGACGCCGTTGGTGGATGCGCGTGCTTTCTCTTGTTGCTATTAGATCAAATTCCAGAGATGGCTGACTTTCATCCTGTGCACGAGTTTGGAATGGGGGAAATTTCAGACCTTCTGGCCTTTGTTGGTGCAGGCTTACGCCAAAGCACGGTGTGTCGCTCACACTTTGCTCGACTGCATGGCGTGAAAGTGGTGGAGTTTATCCTACAGTCGATTTCTCCTAGTTACTTATCGGTGCCTCTGTTAGATGGTGTGGTTTCAATTTTAGAAGCCATGACAGATTTTTTGGAGAATGACGAAGACGTTGTTGAGTATATCTACCGGCTGCTTTTCTTTAATACAAGCTGGTTTCTATCGCCATTTGATACACAGGTAAAGTTGCTAGGTGAAGTTTTGCCAAAGTATCTCGAGCTTCTCCTAAAAGCAGGAGCACGTGAAGGTGGTCGGTTTGCTGATGTGGGGTCACCTCCAAGCAGTACGGGAAAATTGGTGGTGTCACGTGCCGCATCACTGTCTGAGTTTTCTCGGTCTTTGGACGCAAAGGACCAAGTTGACGTAAGTTTTTTCTGCCGCCTGATTTCACAAGTGTATATGGTGGGGATTTCTGCAGACAAGGAGTCGATTACAACTGGCCAAATGGATACAACTCAGCTGGAACAATTACGTGAGTTACTTCTTCACAAACTCATTGATATATTACTCTTCCCTCCATTCCAGGATTTCGCGATTGACCAATGGAGACAGTTGGTGGCGTACTTATTTCGGCGGTGTGACGCAAACTCTTCAAGGCATTCCTATAACGGTGACAATACGGATGTTGAAGAAATTATCGTGTACCTCACCCACAATTTAGGCTCATCTGAACCCCGCAAAATTGCAGCTGGTGTACCAACGCGACAGTTGCAGTTAACTACAAACGTTTTTAAACTCTCAAAGGGCACAGTACGGTTGCTGTGGAAGCCAATGCTATCTTCACAGTACAATGTCCGTCTCGCTGCGCTCAGGTTTTTCGAGCTGTACACGTCTGAGAAAGTGTTGCTGCACAAAAGTGATATGCTCATGCTATATTCATCGTTTCAGGCCCACACACTGACTGGTGAGGTTGCAGATCTTCTAATGGATATTGTGATTGGACGAAAACGAATTCCTCAAGGTAACTTAAAGTCTACTGCTAGCCCGAACACATCCGAGGTTCGAACTGGTAGTTTCTCACGGATGACATTTATTCCAGTGGTCTTGTTGGGCCTGATTCATAACGCAAATTTCGATGTTCAAGCTCTCATGCTTTCAGAGATTAGAGCTCAACTGTCCTCACCCACTATGGGTGATAGTGTAAAAGAAGCTATTCGGTCGTGGCCGTCATGGATAAGTCGGTTACGATCACTCTCACTTGCAGCATCTGGAGCGGCAGCGGCATATATGAACAGTGAAATCAATACCACCCGCGAACGAAGTTTAACCCAATCGGAAGCACTTAACGAGGCATGCGCTCTTCTTAGTGTTGAAGCTACTCCAGCATTTGCAAAGCTTGAAGCGGTTCAAACAATTGCAGACTCTAGGGATGTGTCTGGATGCGATTTCGCGCTTAGCCTTTTGCAAAACAGAACGCAAGGTGAGGCTGTCACGAATGCTATCATCACCATGATCATTAACGTTTTCCCCCAGCGTTGGTGCGAGCTCGTTCGCAAGCTTGCCAATCAAATAATCGTGGACATTATCGTCTATTGCGTTATTCATGTTAGAAACGGATGGATGCACTTCCTGGAATTTTATTTCTTCCACTGCAGAACACCATCAGAACTTTGCAGTTTGGCAGCAGTGATTTGCGAGCAAGCTGTTCGTCAAGCAGGTCAAAAGCACTCGATGCCGCAGTCTGAGATCATCTGGGAAAATCTGAGCCAAGTCGCTGCAATGGTTTCCCAAAGCTTGCTGTTAGCAACTGAAATGGCTAAGGCTTTAGACATTAGCGAGGTTATGCTCTCGCCAGGTCAACAAAGCATTCTCACCCGCAAAAGTTTCGAGCTTTGGCAAGCTGTACTGCCAAATTTGAATCGGATCAACTGGGACGGTCTCATGGCAAATTTGATTCAAAACACCGAATATGAATCAGGAGTGACGTGGGAAGAAACGGCGATATTCACTCACCTTGTTGCTGGGAAAGCACGGTCGATCTTTTTGGCGCTCCAAACAACGATTGATCATGTGATACTTGCTCAGACCAGCCATGCAAACGATGTTGAGCTTATCCAAAAATTCCGGCATGTTTTACAGCTCCAAAAACTGATTGCTTCGTTGCCAGTTGCAACAGCATCGCAACGGTCGAGTGGATCAATATCACCGTTGTCGGGATCTGGGGTCATGTCACCACCTGTGTCAGGGTCTGTATTACCGGGTATGGCAATGACTCTGCCCTTATCTGGCATAGCGGACTCATCGAAATTCTTTACGACATCGAACGGAGAAAGCTTAGCACTCGAGAGAGAACTCATTCATATGTATGTTCTCGATTCTTGTTTTACGCTTTTGGGCTTGTCGCTTGATGGAAATGACATCGACGTGGTTTGCTCGCTTGTCGAAATTATGGTGGCACTTGCCAACACTGCTCTGCATTTGCGAGATTCGGATTCGAAACCGGAATTGACGAAAACTTTGCAAATTATCTCGTCAACAGATCTATCCTTTTTTAGCGAGCTGTCCCAATTTCGTGAACTCTTTATGCTATGGAAGCTCCATCGCGAGAACCACCTCTTATGTTGCGACCTTACAGTTTTTCAGGGTTGTGTCGATGCGCTAAATTCTGATTTTGTCCGACGCTGGATGTACATCATGAACCACCATACAATGGAATTTAACCCGTACCTTGTTCAGCTACACGCTAGTGTGCAAGCCGATATGCTTGGCACTGAGCTTCAGCAATGCGAACTACTGTGGAAGGAAATTGCCGATGAAAACGAGGCTGCTGAGATTGCTCGTGCTAATGAACTAGAAATGGCGGATGAATCGCGACTGAGCGAGCTGAAACATTGCACAGAAAAGTTTGCGAGTAGCGTGCACAAGTTACTGGTTCATTCAAGTCAGGAGTCCCTGTATTCATTACTGACTGGAAGTGTTTTTTCATCTTCTGGCTACGACAAACAAATTGCATTGCAAGGTGGCAAAGACGGTTCTGAGGAGGTTGTCCTTAAAATCGATTCGAGAGAGAACAATTTCCGTATGCGTCTTAGGCTAAAAAAGGTTACAGAAGAGTATCGTGCTCGAAATGTTAGTTGCGAGTATCCAGCATCGTCTCTTACGGACACAGAAAGCGGCAGAAGACTTAGTCGAAGGTTCCGTGGCTCCATTGAAGGGGGTTTAGTTGATTTGGAGCACAGTTGGCGAAGCGATACTGGATCGGATTATAGTGATTTTCTCGCGGACGCTCAAATGCGAGCGGCAATAGTCAGATCGCTTTCCAACCCAGAAGAATATGAAAGTGCATACGGTGGAGCCTCTGATGACGACAACTTAGACGCTGACGACATGCATTTCTACGATGCCCAGGAAGACGATGATTTAGTTTTGGAGTTGCCAATGTCTGGGGAGTCACAACAAAAAGAAACAGAGATTTCTACACCAGACGCCACGGCAAAGACTGTTGTATCCGGTCAAGTCGAGTCAGTTTCTCAAGAATCTACTCTTCCCCCCCCGATTAGCATTCCTGGGCCAACAGAAGCAGCACCAAAAAAATCTTCGCCTCCGAACTCGTTGTCACCGGCGGCATCACTCAAGGTTTCGTCACCTGTAAGCGCATTTTCGTTGGGGGCTTCTGTTTTGACTGTGGTTGGTGGAGTAGCTGATTATTTCCAAAAGTCAGTAAAAGATGCAAAGGACACCGTTGAGTACAGTGTTGACTCTCTTTACACGACAAAAGAAGCAGTGTCGGAACAAGCTCAGGGGTTGATTCAAGAAGTTTCAACGTATATCGATAGCACACAGGGAAGGCTTGCGGCACCTGCTGAAAAGTCAGTGCCGGACGCTACGTCATTAGAATTGACACCATCCTCGCTGAAGATGATAGAGTCTACTCTTTCTTCTGATAAAATGGATGGCGAACTTCCTGAACTATTCCCAACTTCATATGGTACTCGAGATGGTAACCAAGCTCCTGAGGTGACTGCCGCGAAGCGCGTCAATCCAAAATCTAAGGTTGACTTGCAAGTTCGTGCTCAGCTCGTGCGGCATTTACACGTTGTGGAAGGCAAGCTAATCCTTTCCCATTCGTCTCTTCGATTTGTAGCTGAACGAGTTGTCGATGAACATGATACTGTGGTTGTTGAAAAAAAGAATGGAGTGCCGGTAGACCAAGCTTGGCGATTTCTCTTTAAGCGGCGTCGCTGGAGGATTGACGATATTACGAACATCTACCGCAGGCGATATTTGCTGAAACCAACGGCAATGGAAATATTTATTCAATCCACGAGGAAAAACTACTTTTTTAACTTCGTTACAAAGGATGTGGTACTATTCCATGAAGCGCTAATGGCGCGTAGGCCGCTTTTGCTCAAACGCGATCCAAGCGTCCGGAGACTGCGTCATCCTAGCAGTTTATTTCGCAACTCTCCCATGAGTGATCGCTGGGTCCAACATGAGATCTCCACTTTTGAATACCTCATGTGGCTGAACACTATTGCTGGCCGAACGTACAATGACCTCACGCAATACCCTGTTTTTCCGTGGATCATTTCTGATTATGAGTCAGCAGTTTTGGACCTCAGTCGTCAAGGAACATATCGAGATTTGGCAAAGCCAATGGGAGCTTTGGAGCCGACACGCCTGAAGTTTTACGTGGACAGGTACAATGCATTTGAAGACCCTGATATTCCGAAGTTTATGTGAGTTTTGCAGTTGCTTACTTCTAGGATGGTTTCAAAAACCAGCTCTAACTTTGTGGGTTGGTTTGGTCGAATATAGGTATGGAACTCACTACTCCAACATCGGCGCAGTGCTTTACTATCTCATTCGCTTGGAGCCGTTTACATCATATTCACTAAGCATTCAGGGTGGCAAGTTTGACCATGCGGATCGCTTATTTAACTCGGTTGGGGAAACTTGGCATAACTGTCTGACAGATTACACTGACTTAAAGGAGCTGACTCCGGAATGGTTTTATTTACCGGAGTTTCTAGTGAACTGTAACAAGCTGGAGCTAGGAACCAGACAAAACGGTGTGGATGTCAATGATGTGGTGTTGCCCCCATGGGCATGCTCACCAGAAGATTTTGTGATGAAAAATCTTATGGTACGTGCGTATGCTGCTTTTTAACTGCCCGGTCCTAGCGCACTGACCGTTCGATGACATTGTGCACGTTAGGCTCTGGAGAGTGAATATGTGTCGGCCAATATCCACCACTGGATCGATCTGGTCTTTGGCTGCAAGCAGCGAGGGGCGGCTGCTGTCGAAGCCAACAATGTGTTTTTTTATCTAACGTACGAGGGTATGGTTGATGTTGACTCTATCACCGATCCAATTGTGAAGTCTTCAATGCAGTCGCAAATCGCACATTTCGGACAAACACCAACCCAAATACTTCGCGAGCCTCACCCTCAGCGACAATCGTTGGCAGGTGTCGTTCTCTCAAGCAACTCAGGATCACGAGCAAAGACGCCACCCCCGGAGCATGTGTGCACTTTGTTGACCCTTCCTCATGAAGCCCCCATTGTGACGGTGAGTCTGTTCCCGGGAACATCACTTGTTGTTTGTATGGATAGCAATGGCATGATCTCTTTTCATCGGTTTGGGCCAAAGCTGTCAAAATCGCAACACCACCTGTCATCTAGCAAGCCAAAAGGGTCCAATTCTGCTCTGAGTCCTGGTGGTGATCATACGGGTGAATTTCTCGAGGTTCAAGACCGCAAGAGCCGAAAAATTCTCGGGGACAAGCGTTTTATGCTAACCCAGCAGAACGTCTCCAACTTGGTCGCTTTCCTCCATGGAGGCATGGTGGTATGCACCGTTGGCCACCACGACTTCTCTGCTCGTTTCCACTCAACAACAGACGGTGCGCTGCTGTATCGCCTGCTTCAGCACCAATCCATCGTTACCTGCGTGAGCATCAGCAACCTAGGCACGATCCTGACGCTTGGCTGTGCCGATGGCACCATTTCCGTGTGGAAGGTGGCGAGTATGAACTCGACGCTGCTAGACTCGCTGAAAATATTTCGAGGGTCAAAGGCGAGCTCCAAGCCTGTTCATGCAAACGATTACTCAGCGGATCAAGTACTATTAGGACACAATGCCAAGATCAAGTGCGTGACCTCATCTGACGAACTCGGTGTTTGCGTCAGTGGTTCGGTCTCCAACGAGTGTTTACTGCACAACTTGGAAGACGGCTCAATTCTCCATACTTTCGAAGTGCCAGGCCACCTCGAGCCAGGTGTGATTTCGCTCGCTTTATCCAATGTCGGGCACGTGGTTCTGCAATCCATGGGCACCGGCGCTCCAATGTTGTATTCATTCCACTTGAATGGGACTTTGCTAGCAAGCCTCTCGTTGGGCGAGTGTCCTATGACGTCGCTGAGCATATGCGCACGCTACTCGAAGGTTGTTGTCAGCAACAGCACGCGAGCACTCGTCTTGACGGCTCATACACTTGATGACCAGCGCGTGCTGCTCGAGCAAGACGCTCATGGCGAAATTTCGTCTCAAGGGCTAGCTCCCGATGAAATGCATGTGGTGTTTGGTGTGGGCAGCGGCAAAATCTTGTGTCTTCCACTGTTGCCGCCATACACGCCGCCTCACCGGACGGAGATGTAGACTGAGTAGCAAGTATATCGCACATATATTGTCTTCTGAAATCTATCGGCCACTTATATGTGCTCCGCTCATTCCTCCATCTCCACGTCCTGCTGTCCTACCGTTTCGGCTTTGGCACCTTCATCCTCTTCACTTTCGCTGTCCTCGTCTAGCTCGGGTGGGCGGTTCGCAATGGAAGTCTTCAGCTCAGCAATGGTCTCGTTCACGCTCTCAAGCTGGTCCTGCAAGTAGAACTCGTCACGCAGTTGCTTCTTGAACTTGTTCAGCATGGCCTGGCACTTCTCGAAGAACTCCAGAGCGTTGGGCAAGTCATCCATGGCGCGATAGCACGTGCCCACGAGGAACCAGAGCTCAGCGTTCTCGTCATCCTCCTGCATCACGCCTTCGAGCACGTCACACGCTTGCTCGTACCTCTCCACCTCAATGAGCATCTTGCCCGTCGCCGTACGGAACTCGAGTGACGGCAAACTGTCCTCGTTGCAGTTCTCATTGAGTCGTCGGTACGTCTCCTCCAGCAGTTCGTCAGCCGCCTCTTTATTTTGCTGCACAAGCCGCAAATTGGCCAGCGCCTGCGTGGGCTCAGGCAGTCCAACGTCGAACTTCATGGCCTGCTGGAAGTAGTTCTCGCAGCGGGTCTCCGCCTCTTTGTGGTCGCACAGGTCCGTCATGTAGAGCTCTCCCAGTGAGCAGAAGGCGTCGCAGATCTGCTTCTTGATAGTGAGCGCCGCGGGGGTGGAAGGGTCCACATGCTGCTGCAGCTCCTGTTGCAAGTGGGTGATGCCCTGCGTCGTGTGCTGCTCGGCCTCCTCGCCCGTGACCAGCTGCGACAGGTAGAAATACTTGGACGGATTCTGGGCCGGCGCCAGTGCCACACTCTGCTGGAAAGCCGTCAGGGCTCGCTCCGGGTTGTCCAGCTCCGTGCTCAGCTCGCCGATCGAGTCCAGCAGCGACGCGTTGGTCGGCTCCTGCAGTAGCGCCTTCTCAAAGAACTGCACGGCCAGCTCCGGTTGACACTGGTCCACGAGCGCCTCCGCCTTGGCCACCAGCTCGGCCACCGAGAATTGCGCGTTGCCCCGAGCCATTAGTCTTAGTGATGGCTTCAGTCGTAGAGTGACATGCACCAACAATTCGAGCCGTAGTGTACCAGGTGTTGGGTACATGTGACGAGTTGTTTTTACAAATTTAATGTTGATTTATCCTAGCTGTTTGTTTTACAAAACCAATTGGATAAAACTACATTAAATTTGTTTAAAAACGTATATATATCGTTGCGATAAAAACATTTAAGCTCCCATTCACCAATGTCGGACGTTCCGACAAGTTGAAGGAACCCACAGCCACTAAAAAAATCATCTACAACTGTCATCTACAACTGCTAAGTTACGATAAATAAATCGAGCTCGATGGGCGCCGGACTTCCGCCAACGCGAGGCATGAGCTCACTTTTCAATTGGCGTCATCCAGCGCACTCGTCCAAGCCTCCAAGCCCCAGCGCTGTCTTCTCGAGGTGAGGATGAGGAAGAAGAAGAAGAAGGCTTCGTCGCTGAAGGAACCCCTGACGACCTGTGGCTGCTGCTGAGGAACTACCCACCACATTCCCAAATGCTTTTCTTGGTGGACTTCCCAGTGTGTGGAAACGATGGTTGAAAGGAATGTTGCGTCGACTCAAGGACTGCTCGACGGAGGGTTCAGATCTGTTCAAGTTTGACCAAAGACAAGACGCAGCAGAAAAGTTTAATATTCTAGTGTCGCGGTGCGCCTCTCTGGAGGTGGGGGGAGGTTGCATGGCGATAGCCGGCTCAGGCATTAACCTTTCGGTCTATAGGCTTAGTACTTGTAGGCCGCCCTTCGGGGATTAACCCTTTAATGGGTTAAGCTTTTGGTGTTCAATTAGCACTGCTCACGTGAGCTGCGTACATGATCCGGGGGCAACTGAAGCGGAAGTTCTTAACTCGGTGAGAAGCCATTGCGTTTTACTCGTCTCCAGAAGACTCGACAAAAATTGTGGACTGGTTGATTGGAGACCATCGTCGCAACCAGATCAAAAATGCGATCGAAGCGGCTAATACGCAAAGGCTAATTCGTCCGGCACCGGTGGCTGACAAGGATGATCTACGGCAAACGGGCTCGTGATTCTCGTGATCGACTCGGAGGAGCTATCACAGACGTGCGGCGCTTTCTTGCTCGAGGCTCAAGTCGGGCTGTTTGATAACATCCATCGCTGCCTCGAGCAATTTCCGCTGGCGAGCGACCCGCACATGTCCACATACATTCCTCCCAGTTGTCTTTCCGATGGTAGATACAGCACGTAGCCCAGTCCGGTGTTGCAGATAAACTTCGTCACCACACAGGGCGATTGTGACTGCGGTCCTGCAACGGCAGACACGAGTCGTCCCGTCGCCGGTGGTTGGCGGCGAACCTCTGCATCATTTCCAATTCAACCCCTCAAGAAACAATGGCCCATCAACTGAAGTTCATGTACATCCCGTTTCCAATTCGTGGCGAGCTCTCGCGCCTCGTGTTCACGTACGGCAAGGTGCCGTTCGAGGACGCCCGCATCAGTTTTTGGAGTAGGGTATGATGAAGTCCAAGTCGCCACTGGGCAAGATGCCTCTGTTGGAGGTCGACGGCACTACCTACTCCCAAAGTATGGCCATCGTCCGGTACGCTGCCAAGCTAGGCGGCCTCTATCCAGAAGACCCACTTGAGTGTCTGCGTGTGGAGATGATCTCCGAGACGCTTCGCGATGTTTTCGAGTACTACATTGACATCTGCTTTGATGAGAGGAGCGAGGCCAAGAAGGCGGAGAAGACTACCAGACTTCTGCGGGAGACGCTTCCCCGTACTTTTGGCAAGCTTACGTTGTTGATCAAGGGGGACTACTTCATGGGCAGCAAGGCGACGTTCGTTGACATTCAACTTTTCGATTTGATCGAGAATCCCCTGCGCAAGTTCATTCCTGGCTTCTCTGCTGCTCCGTATCCGGAGCTCGAAGCTATCGCGAACCGTGTGAAGGCGAACCCGGAGATTGCTACTTACTTGCAGAAGCACTCTGCATAAAGCGAGCTTTACCGATGCTGTACTTTGGTCACAGATACTTCACATGTCAGCAAGTACAGGAACAAATTCGATTTGCAAAAGCGGCTCATCCCTAGGTCAACTCACTCCCAAAAAATATGGCGCAATACATTCCTTTTGTCTTCGTTTTTAAAATGTCTATACGATGCCCGTATGACTTCCAGGACCCTTGAACAACAAGTTGTTTGAGCCGGTAGTACAGATCAAAGGGCAAATGTTTTACCTGATGGCCGCACACCATTCCAACCACTTAATAAATGCAAAACGGTTTCGGGACTGTTGCAACACGTGAAGTGGGGCTTTGAGGGAATTGTTAGGTTACGGTACATTTCAATTATTGCTCAACGCGACTCTATCTGTCCCGCCGGGTAGCATACTTATCTCGTCGACTTGCCCGCCGTTGCTGCTGCTGGCGCTGACTTGGCCTGCTTGAGTTGGTTTTGCGCTCCTCGATCGAGTTGCTCTCGTAGAGGACAACGGGTGTCGTCCCAATACGTCGACGACCGTGATCTGAAATGTCTTCCAGAGGTTCGTCCGGGTGATGATCTCGTCGGTTGGTTCTGGAGAACGGATATGCGTCTACCGTGAGGCGGTGGTGCGATGGGGTTGTGCAGTTATCTGACAGAATGGCCGTGCCGTTGAGAGAGTTCTGCAGTCCGCTCATGTTTGGGGAGTACTGGTATTGACCTTCTACCCACTGGTCGGGAGTGATGCCGGTGTCTAGAATGCTGAGCTGCGGCGCTGGTTGATGAGGCAAATGCCCCACTATGAACGGCTCGTCCGGGTTGCTAGGGTCATCGGAGAACGCTCGTCGTCGATTCCTGCGGCCGTACATCACCACGGCAAACACTGCCACGATGGCAATGATGGCCAAAATGGAGGCAACGATCACGAGCGTGGTCGGGGAGGACGTGCCGACCACCCCGTCGTCATCTGTAGAGCTGTCGCTTGATCCTGTCGGGAGGCTATCGATCGGGCTGAGTGTGCTATTCGCAGCCATCGACCCGCTGCCAGAAGAACCGCTCGCTGAGGCAGACTGGGATTCCGTCTCGTTCATGGGGAAGAGCAGAATTTCCTCAGCGGACCCGGAGCCTGTGTAGATAATGTGCACGGTGGAGTCGTTGCGCAGAATCTCGGACCAGTCCATCGTGTCGTTCACCTTGACGTGGCCAACACCGCTGCCGTCGACATAGCTGGTGACGTTCGAGAGGAACGACATGTCCACGGAGAGTGGGGCACCTGAACCTGCGCTGTCGTTGTCGTCGTCGAATTCCTGTTCTGGCGGGCGAGTGGCGCGGAGTGAGCCAGTTACGCTCCTTGAGGCTGCCATTCACCGGACTGGCGTCGTGGAAGTATGTTAGTCGATCAGCTGCTTCCGGTCGCGTACAGCACAGATAGATCTATGATCGGAAGTGCGCTCATCGGCGCACGGCCACTCGAGTAGAGGCAGTTCCCTCTACAATGAAAACCTGCCGCGATGTGATCCGATCGGGGATTACGAAAGTGCAAGTCGCTGCCCGTAGGGTACAGAAGCAAGCCTTGCTCCGTCCTTACCAGTGCAGATGTTTGGAAGGAGCTAGTGCAAGATCTGCCTGATGAATTTCAAGCCCCTGAGCCCGCAACTTGCAACACTCCACCTGTAGTGTATCCTCTGGTGACTGAGCTCGCAATTTGCGAGTCGCAAACACTGTGTCATGCGTGCAACGCAAGCCTCAGCAGCACTAAACCTGTACGTTGCATCGTACTATGCCAACCCTCTCTTTAAAATCGGGAAATTTTGATGCCCTGTACAGTCAGCGAAACAGTTCGATGCGACCCAACAAGTTTCTGTAGTACGGGAATGAACATTGTTCCGTCGGTGTACCGCTACCTCTAAACTCCTTTACGATGGCCCTGCTCCACCGAAACTCTACAAATTGTCGATTGCAGCACAAGGTTAGCAGCTTTGGCTGCCTGCGCAAAGCAAAACAACCAAAACGCCTGAAATTGAGTTGTTGACGCATTTAGTCTCATCCCGAGGAAGCCCTCGCCCGTAATACAATGTTTGGTTCTGCGGCACGCTGCCGTGGCATCCCAAACACCTCCTGGACCAGGACCTGGTCGCGTGGTCTTGCCCTCAATAACAGCATTGCATCTGTTCGCGAGGAGTGCGTTCGAAACAGAGTTGCTTGCCATAAAAGAGCGTCAGGATTGTACGGGGGGGGAGGGCCATTTCGACTTGCGCCGCGACGCTGCAGTGGGTGTACCACGCTCCGAGCGAAGTCGCATTGCATGCGAGCACTGCTCATCAAGAACCAGCACTTGTTGTGAAGCTTTCGGTCTGTTTCAAAGCCATCGTCCGATGCCAACAATACATGCAATACCTTTGCTCGTGCTTGCTCAATATAATGACAATGGTGTCGTCAACGAAGAATACACTTGGCTACAATGTTTTGTTTCGCAGCACCACGCACTAAATTATTCAATAATGTTTATTGCCATTACTTTATTGCAATACACACAATACTTATTGCTCAAACTCTATTGCAATATCCACAAATACTTATTGCAATAACATGTGGTCCACCTCAACTTCCCGTTTGAATTTTTCTCTTTTTCTTTGAATTTCAAACTCGTTTCAAAATTCGCCTTCCGTCTCCAGCAGAATGCGGCGCACGACGCTCGGCCCCGTGTCGTCCTCGCAGCTCAACACGCGCTCCTCCGTGCTGCGCCACCCGTCCACGCGCGTGTCCGTGCCCAGCAAAAGCGCATCCACCGCCCGCCAGTCCATCGGCGTCGCGTCGCGCCGCGTCTCCGCAGCCGCCGGCCCCAACGCTCGTCGCCCTCCCCCAGGCCCACGCGCGTCCGTGAACCGCCAGTCCGTGGGCCCCTCTGGCCGCCGTAGCAGCACCTATGGCTCTCGTGCCTCCGTGTCGGGCCGCGGCGGTGCGCGGGTGCTGGACCCGAGGCCTGCGACCGACAAGTCGTACCTGAATGGCTGCGTGCACACGCTGGTGGAGTTCCTGAGCGACCACATGTACGACCAGACACTGCCCCAAGGCATGCTCCGTAGAGGACCATCCAAGAAGGACTTTTGCAACATGATTTTGTTCCTGTTCAAGCTTGTGGACCCCACGTTCGAGTTCGGCGTCAAGTTTGAGGAGGACGTGGTGCTGCAGTTCCGCAACTTGCGCTACCCGATCCCCATCAGCAAGACGTCCCTGGCGGCGGTGGGCACGCCGCATACGTGGCCCACGCTGCTGCTGTCCATCTCGTGGCTTATTGAGCTGCTCAGTGTACGTGAGAGAGATTTTGGTTATGTTTGGAGTCGGAATGCTAGTGCACTAATACCATAAATTGTGAACGTTGTGGTAGTATGACGAGGCAATTCAGCAGGCGAACGAGTCGGAGCAGAATGACGAGGCCGACGAGGAGAATGGAGACAAGCCGTTCTTCAAGTATCTTGATGCGTCCTACCACGTTTTCTTGGCCGGTGAAGATGACAAGTTTTCCGTCTTGGAGAGGCAGGAACGAGAGAAACTGAGTACGATTCGTTGCCTTCGTAGCCTAGTAAGTATTAGCGTTTGTCTCACATGGAATGCTGCATTATCATAGTTACGCGGAATGAGATGGCCAAGCAGGAAACAAGCGAGCTGGAGCAGCAGCGTGAAGAGCTCAAAAAGCGAATTGAAAAGGCCAAGAAGGAGAAGGTCTGTGCATCTTGTAGAGTAGACATGGAGGAGACGTGGCAACTGACACCTGACTTTGCCAACAGAACGCGATTGCAGAGCTCAGCAAAAGGAAATCGGATTGTGAAAGCGATCTGATAAAGTTTAAGGGATTGGTTGCGAGGCATGAAAAGAACAAGATCAAACTGGAAAAGAAACTTGGATATCTCGCTGAGATGCTGCAATCCATTGGTACGGTTAGGTATATGCAGTGTGTCAATGGCGTGTATGTAGCTAACTATGTTTGTGCTCTACAGAGAACGAGAAGAGTGGGCTTCAGCAAGATATTCAGAGGTTGCACACCCGTATTGAGAATCAGGAATTGTCTGCGTACGATATCGAGCAAATTGCCCAAGAACGAGCTAGACTGACAGACCAACTTCATCAAGTTATCGATCGTCAAAACACACTTCAACAGCAAACCAAGAGAGACGAGAACCGCGGTGTCGAGAAGCGAGATCTTGTACGTACTGCTGTTGTAGTTTACAGGAAAATTACGCCGTCTAACATTTTTATCGCTATACGTTGGCTCCTTAAAGTTTTATAACCAGCTCCACGAGTACACAGCTATATGTAGGCAACTCAAAATTGTGCCGCGAACTGCAAAGAATGCTCTCAACTTCGACTACACACTCCAACTTGATCCTGATGTTGAGGAACTCGACGCCATCCTCAAGCTCAGTCATCATCTGAAGAGTTCCGTTCGCAAGGCGGCGCTCGAGCTTAAGCAAAACCGAATTGGACGCGCCAATGCTGGTCTGGATCAAGCACTTGTACTGGATGAGCAGCTGCAGCAATGCGAAGATCGGCTGAACATCGAAATCCAAAACGAAAGGAGGTGGGAATCGGAAGTGAAGAAGTACTCGGAGCAGCTGCGCAAAGAGCGTGAAAAGAGAGCTGATATTCTTCACCGAAAGATTGCTGCGACTGAAGAAGTCGAAATGAGAATCACGGAAATCTCCAACGAAGACAACCTTCCCGAGGAAGAGTTTTCAAGCCGCCAACGCTTGATGGATGTGAGAAAATCGTAAGTACACTTCGTGCCTTGTACTGTACCTGTCGATCTGCCACGACGAGAGATTAACATGCATGTTAAATGTAGGTCGGTGGAGATGACGGAGACATATCAAGCCTTGCTGGACAAGAATCGACATGCTGTCACGAATGTTCTTATGGCATGTACGAACCACAAGGCTGCGGTCGATCAGGCGATTGTGTCCCTGGAGGTCGAAGTGAGCAAGGTAGAACTTTGATGTGTATCGCGTCCAAGAGAGTACGATATTCAAGACGAACGCATACTGTCAGATCGTTAAGGATTTTACTGGAAGCATGCAAATATTGTAGGAGTATAACAAAGCAATGATTCATCATGCAAACTCGCCGTGGCTTCCTTCTTAAACTACAACCAGCTTTACTCAGAGAGAAACTGCAAGTCGCATGCTAACATATCCCTTTCCCACGTCCAACTGTTGCTGTGTTCTTGGTAGTTCGCATTACGCATCCAAAGAGGTCGCGCGCAACACAAACTGATCAAAACGCTCCTGCAATTTCTGTCGCTGCGCCATGCGTCGTCGCACGAGACTCGACCGGTTCTGCTTCCAAAACCGAATCTCGTCCTCGGGAATGCCATGGTTCTCGTCGTCTGTGTCCACATCCAATTCAGGCAATGACGATGCAAACTGGTTGGACGCATCCCAGCCCATTGACGATAGAAGCTGCCACTCCATGCGCTCGTCGTAAGTTAAATTCCCGCGCAAGCACGGTTCGTCACATGTCGAGTCACACTGATGCGTTCTCATTCGATCTAAGAAGCCGCTAGAGTTGTTGAGATCGTCGTCGTCACCCTGACTACTCAGCGAGTTGGTTCTGGATGGAGACATTACAGTCGTGCTGCTGCTACCTGATTGCTTGCGTGACTTTGTCAGTTTTGCATTAGGTTTCTCGGCCTGTTGACTCTTCTCCGACTCGGAGCGATCCACTTGCTTTTGTTTTGTTGCTGATTTGCGTTTTTTCTTCTTTTCCTTGCGCTTCTCTTTCTTCTTCGCCAACCTCCGAGATTCATCATCTTCTTCTGCAAGCAACTGTTCCATCATCTCCTCACCATGTAGTGCCTCCACTGCTACGTCAAAATTGCGACGCAACGTTGACACAGCGCAGTGCACTAACAACTCCTCCGAGCGTTTTTCTGACCTGGACTTCGTCCACAAGTTCTGTATCTTGTCCCAAATAACCATGCCTAGGCAAATGAGGACTTCATCCTGGGCTTCAGCGATCGTTCGAGCGTGGCGGTCACCCCAGTCACCAACGACTTCTTGATCTGCCCGCGACATCAACTGAGACATAAAGTCAATATTACAAGGCACGATAATCTGGTTTGTGGCGCGCGAATAGGCAAGCTCGTCGAACAAATACGAAGTGTAGTGCAGATCGTCGCCATAATCGCTGTGCTCGTGGTGCTTTTCCGAGCACTCGAAGCCTCCGCAGTCTTCGCAGTCATCTTCGCTACAACTCGATCCAATTAGCAGATCATAAGCCTCTAATACCTTTTCCTTGCATCTGCAGCAAAAGCGATGGCGCCGCAGATAGTTCTCCAAATCGGTCAAGAACTGGTCCGAATCAATATGAGAGAGGTGCCGCTGGTGGTCTTCTGGCAACTTATTCCACAAAGCCTCGAACGCATCAGGACGCGGACGTCCGCGCACTCGCTGCGAGTGAAGTGGACATCTGGCACGTGACGTGCCCGCTTTGTTGTTCACCTTGCTTGGCTTCACCAGCGTCGTGTTCGCCCATCGTTCTTGGTGGTAAAAGAGCGAGAAGGACGTGTCCGGACTGTTCAAATACGACTCGTTGAGGCGGAAGTGGTTGTCCTTGTCGAAGCAGAGCCCGGAGCGACTAACAATCTGCGGTACGCGGATGATCCCGTCCACCAGCTTGTAGTAGAGCGCCTCGGCGCTGTTCCGACAGCCAGGACACGGCAGCAGGTCGGTGGCCGTCTGCAGGAACTGGTTCACGTCTCCTCGAAGCGCCGCGACGCGCTCGCGATCCGTCAGCAGCATCCAGCGCTGTCACAAGCACAGAACCAGCAGGTCGTCGTTAGCTCCTGCAGCAGCCTCCTCCTCTCTCTCCTCCTCTCACCTTGCGGAACTCGCGCGTCTCTGCGGCGCTGGGCTGGCACTGGCACTTGGCGTTGGGGCCGCACGCGTCTGCGTCGTGGGGCAGTTCCGAGCCTGCGTCTGGACTCGGCTCACGGTCGCCTCCCGCCATGGCCATCAACTCGGACACGTTTCTAATCTTCTCCCAGAAATCATGGCAAAAAAACACACACAATTCGTCAATTCCCAGCCTCCTCCACGGGCAGCAGACGCTCGAGACGCAAACGCAGCCACGAGGCCGCACCTTGACTGCGAACGGGACACCGCGTGGGCTCTGGCTGGTCACGTACTGAAGGCTCGAAGCGCTCGCTTGGCTTGCCGACGGCGGGCTGCTGTGTATGAGGCCAGCTCCAGCTCTCTGTAAGCCCGACCCCTAGCAGGGTTTTGACCAATGGCAGGAGGCTTATCGGCGGAAATCAAAGCGTGGGATAAAGAACGGCGAGATGGATACGCAACGACTGCAACATGTGTCTAACCCATGCTTAAAGTGTAGGTGCAGCTAAATAGGTTTTTGCGGCGGCTCCCGGCGCGCTCGCAGCGACTCGGCAATGTCGTGCAGCCGAGCAACTTTGGCCTCTCGAGTGAGACGAGGAACCTTTTTGGGAAAATTGGGCAAGTCTCTCCAATCGAAGAAGTCGGGCACGTGCTTGAGCTCAGGCGTGTGCTTCATCATGGACGAGTGCTTCGGGAGGAAGTACGGCAGCAGCGCCAAGTGAGCAAAGTCGTCCTCCATGTGCCAAGTCAAGTTGCGCTCCAGCATCACGTGAGACCGACGCAGCACTCGGATGTCGTGGCTGCTCAGCAAGCGCTGCCGGGCCATCCGCTGCATCAGCGACTCAGCTTTCTGCGCCAAACCATTGAAAACAACGACAACGTGTGAGTGAAGTGAAGACTGCAGTCACCAAGAAAGCACGACTAACCTTTGCGCCGTGAAACGGCCGTGCTTTCAGACCGATGACGGGGTCCAGCACCTTTGGCCCCTCGACCGGCGCCGTCTCCACTTTCTTTTTCTTTTGGGTAGTCGCTTTTACGACTCGATTGTTCATCCCGATCACCTTTCGGCAATTGGGTGCGCCGCACAGGCACTCTGTAATTTCCTGGTTTCGAGAACAGCACTCATCAGGCAAATGGGTGGCAGCCGCTGCAGATAGGAATGTCCAAACGTACAGCTTTGCTGAAGGACTCGAACTTGTAGTCGAACGTCAGCTCCTCGCCCGCGATGATATCGCGCAGAGCGAAAATGGCACACCGCTCTTCGCCATTTACGTCCCATTTCTCTACTCCGCAGTTGGGGTCGCAGCTGTGGTTGATGAAGCGCGCCCACCCGCCCATGCGCGTAGCATCGATGACCTCGCCGCCGCTCAGCACCATCATGTACCGGTGCTTCTCGTTATGGTAAAGCTGTCGGCACGGCGAGCATCAAGGTAATAGATAAGCTCCATACATAATTCAACACAGCAATTACCCGATACGCACCACTCGTCGCATGTAGTACTCTTGCTCCGTCACAATTTCGCCCATATACTCGCCAACAAACGATCCCGCCTTGATGTCTTCCAGCAACTTCATTCCGAGTCCTTTCCTTTCGCAGTCGATTAACTGCGTAGAAGGCATAACGCCGCGTTGTATCCTCATGTTGTCGCACCGATCGCCGCATTTGCAGTGGCCTGGGATGCATTCCACTAGCGCCTGCAGACAAAGTATCAGTCATCTCTGCTTCGCTTTTCATAGTAACGCCCTGCCCCGTTAAGACTTACCGCACGATTCAAGCAGTCATCAAGACAGCCCATCTCGTTCTCGTCCATTGGCGGTTCACAAGAGCAAATCGAAATCTCATCCTAGCGGTGCATAACGTCAAAAACGGCAGGTTAGTCCCAATCGAGCACAAATACCAAGTCCAAGAGCTGGCACGGACCTCAGGGAGCGAGCGCTCTTTACGCTGGACGTAGACGTTATGTTTGATGATCTGGATCTCCGCAAGAGCCACTTCGATGGAGCGTGTACCCGAGACGCGACTGGCGCGGAACGCTTGCTCCGGATCATAATCCCTGGGATTCAGACTCGAATATCTCAGCACTCGGGGTTCAGGCAATGACGCAACATGCATCGCTGGGTAGACCTATGTCTTGAGTATATGAAAACCTAAACGGTTATCCGCGATACGTACAGAGAGAGCGTGGCCAAGTCGCCCGCCGCGTCGTCCTCTTTGGGCGGTGCCTCCTCTTTCATGACCTCGTCCATCGAGACGGAAACTGTTTTTGTGGTCGACATCTCCATGTCCATTGGCCAAAATTCGAAACTGCAAAAATGAAAACGAGCCAATCCCAGCAGCCCATTCGCGATCTCCAGGCGTCACATCAGGATTCGATGGAGCTGCTGGTCGATGCGGCGTGGCAGTGGCGCCCCAAGGCGACGCTGACAGCTGCGGACACTTGCAGTAAATGCACTGCGTTTGCATTGCAGTACAGCGACTGCGCAGTGCTCCGTGTGCGCTGGAACGTAGGAAATGACGGGGTTCTAGAGCTAATGGGGGATTCGGAGCGAGATCTGGAGCTGCACGGGCACGCAGAGCGCGTTGTCTGCGTTAAAATATACGAAAAGGATCCGTCAATTGTTACAATTTGCTCGGCATCTCGAGATTGGTACGTTAAGGATGGAATTGCTGGCGTTTAGTGCGTATAGTGAGCTTACAGGAATGCTAGTGTTGTGGTTTGGCGGGTTGCAGGGAAATCGCGAGTGGTGCAGTCCATTTTGGTGGAGAACTTGCCTGCAGAGCCAAGTTGGGTGACATTTGATGATACAGGCACACTGGTCGCAGTTGCAAGTGATCGAGATGTAAAGATTTTCGTTGTTGAAAGGAAAGAGGTGTTGGTCACGCTAGAAGGACACTTGGCTCAAGTACGTACTGAGGCAAATACATGTAGCTGTTTTTGCATGACATGCATTAACACCTCCTTGCTGGTGTATTATAGGTTACGAAGGGAGAGTTCCATCCCATCCACCACCACTTGCTGATCACAACGTCAGAGGATCGAACATTCAAGGTAATTAATGTTATGATTGAAGCAGTCGACACGGTATTTGATTGTTTTGGGTCAACTAACAGACTGGTGGGCAATTAGATCTGGGATTTAGCAGCAAGGACGTTGTGGTTTCAGTCGGCTATATTGTCGGCCTTCTCGATCCTCTCCGTTACGCTGAACCCGGTTAATGGTGATGCTGCGTTTGGTTTTGCAGACGGGTCCATAAAGGTGTTCGCTGTTTTGAGCGAGTACGCGAAGGAACTCGCAGCGTTTAATGTTGAGACCTTTGTACGCAAGTCACTGCGAAAGAAACAGGTCCGAAATGTTTCGTTGAGAATGCTTAGCGTAAATGGCCACTAATTATCCTGTGCCGGTATATGAATTGGTGCGAAGGAAGCTGTTGAAGAAGCCCGACGAGAGAAGCCCCAAGTCATCAGTTCACTTCCACCATGGGCGCGAAGTGAAAAGGCAAGGAAGGCTTCATCAGACGACAATGCTTTTACCACCTATGGATCTACTGGCAGTGTTGTCAACTCGCCAAGTGAATACGAGGGTAACTCCAAGGTTTCCTGTCCTGTGTTGTCAATGAAGTACGTGTGTGTGAATGATGTTTCCAGTCGTCCCGCACCGGTAAGAGAATTACGCTTCAACGGCCACGATGATCGCGATTTACTCGAGTATAAGCAGTTCTTGGTTGTTGGTGTTCCAGGGTATCTTCTGAGCGTCAATGCGTACTCGTTCGAAATTGGGATCACTCATGACTTCCAGCACCCACTCTCAGATACCGTCCGACAACCGCTCGATCCGATTTGTGTTGCGAAGGAATTTTGTTTTTACCACCCGCCACGGTCAAATACTCTCCAGTGTGGTGTATTGAGTGCTTTCCAGCCCTGCTTCACGACTTTAAACCTGGCAACCTGTTCCAGCACCGGCAGCGACAACCAAACAGTCGAGACCAGCGAAGTAAGTGGCTGCATTATCTCACCTTTCGAACAGGGTTTTGCATCCGACACCAACAATGAAAGGGTGTCTGTGATCCCACGAGGCCCGCCACCCAAAGACAGTGTATTGAGCACACCACCACTTTCAACGAAGAAAACACCGCCGAAAGGAGCGAAGAGTTTGGACAAGCCCATCACATTCCATACACGAGTTAAGTCGTCGGGATATGGATCGTCATCATCTACCTTCGGGTCGAAGCGGACACCACCGAAAACGCGCAAGACAGTGCAGAAGACAAAATCGGATCCTCAAACGGCAGGATCGTCCGTTGGCTCGTATTTGAAGGAGTATCCTATCAACTGTGGACTCCTACAGCATTACCAACCGCAGCATGCTTTGCCACCGAAAACTTTACATCACGGCGCAATTTTACATATCGAGTACTCGAGCGATTCGAAATGGCTGGCCACGAGTGGAAGTGACCAAGTGGCTCAGGTATGCAAGTTGCCTCTGAGTAGGTTTGGCGGAGAAAACGGCAACGTATTTATTGGCCATGACCAGGCAGTTCGTGCCATTCACTGGAGTCAAAACGATCGATTGCTTGTGACTGTCGCGAATGATAAGACAAGTCGGCTTTGGTTCGCTGACAGCGATACGTCCTCACTCACACTCCAGGGAATCGCACCACCTTCAAGTATCGCTACTGCTGCCGCTGCGTTGGGATCCATGTCCAATGCCAAGAAAGCCACAAAACAGGAAGTGGTGGAAGCTCGCTTCTTTTACATGGACAAGTTCTTGCTATCAGCATGTGGTAACCTCGCACGCCTCCATCAATTTGAGTTGGATGAAGCTTACGCTCGTGCTTCAAGCAGCAAGGCAAACTCGAAAAAGAAGAATGATGTTGAAGTCATTGAAAACCAGAGTCGAAAGAAGCGGGTCGCGCAGTGGAGTTTCGACGACATGCAAAGCGTGACAAGCCTGGCTTGTGTGAACGGAGCCTTCCTGTCCTCGGTGGCGGTAATTGCCGGATCGGACCGCTCGCTACGGGTCCTGGATGTTGGTGCCGGTGGTGGAGGGCGTACTGTGCGCGTGGTGCGTGACGCCCACAGTCGGGCCGCACACACGGTCGCTCTACCTCGGCCAACATGCTACGCTAGTCATCCAAGCAACTTCTACGATCTATTGCTGAGCAGTGCGCCGGACAGCACGACACACCTCTGGGATATCCGCGCTGACAATTGCGTCATGCGCTTCTCCGAACACGTTAATCGCGTGCACACGCTAGGCGTTGCCTTCAGCCCATGCATGCGTTATGTTGCCACTGGGTCGGAAGACCGCGCTGCTTACATCTACGACATTCGCACGGGTAGACGCCTTGTCAAGCTCAAAGGCCACAGCGACGTTGTGACCAGCGTTGCTTTCAGCCCACTTCACCCACAACTAGCAACAGCGTCATGCGATGGCACAGTCCGCTTCTACAGCAGTGACGCGTCGAATTGTCAACAGCAGACATCAAGATGAAACTGCGCGTATAATTTCAACACAAATGCATTAGAACACATTGGAACCATATGGAGTGCGCAAGCGCAGACTACTCGAGGCAGGCAGAAGCCGGCAAGGAAGCTAGCTACAGCCACAACTCATGTCTCCCAGTTCAAAATCTACGGTCGAATTCTGCACTCGTCCTCGAGAAGCCAACCACTAAGTCGAAACGCAGCTAGGTTTACACGCGAACAGCGGGGGAGTTCACAAACGAACCCTCCTCCATGTCTGGGTCGTCGCTCTTCGCCTTGGAGCTGTCCATTAGACCCTTGCGCTCCTTGGTGGCCTTCTCCTCCGTCTCCGTCTGGATGTCATCGTCCTCAACGGCGTGCTCGGCCTTAGCACCAGCAATGGTGCGTTCCAGGTCCTTCTGTGCCTTGCGCTTACGCATGCAGAAGACAACCAGCACAACGACAATGGCGATAAGTGCGACAGTGGCCGATCCAGCAATCGCAACCTCCTCTCCATCAAGATCCTCAAGCCGGGACAAGAAATCGGTCTGCACAGCCTCAGTGTCGGAGGTGGTGCCGTTGCTGGCGTGAATGTGCTTCATGGGCTGGGCAAGAAACTTCTTACGCTGCGTGGGGGTCATGCACTCAGGCACTTCCTCCTGAATACGCAGCCAGTTGACAATTTCGCCTTCCTCACGGTGACCGCACTCGGTCAGAAGCAGGCGCTTGCCCTCCGGAATGAAGTTCAGGATGAATCGGCCCTGGGTCTCGTCTTCGCCATTCTTGGTGCAGTTGATGTAAGCCACAACGTGGTAGGAGAAGCGTCCATTGTCCTCAGCCTTCTGCTCCACCGCGTTCATGGTCATGTTGAAGGTGTCGCATACCTCAGTGTCGTTGTACGAGATGAAAGCGTACAGCGAGGCCTTGATGACAAGAAGCGGAGGGTCGTCGTACACGCTCATCCAGCCATCCTCATTGCGCAGATCAATCTTGTCAATTTCGGCGCTACCTTCCGAGGAGCCATCAATGATACCCTCGTTCTTGTTACCCTTGATCTTCTTGTCATTCACAGACGAGTCAATGGTGGGCTCGGGGGTCTCCTCCGTGTCCTCCACAGCTTTGGTCGTCTTCTTGGCAGCAGCAGGGGCCTTAGTGGCCACCTCTTCCTCCTCCTCAGTAGTAGTGGGGGGTGGGGCAGTCGTGGTCTTTTTCTTCTTCTTCTTAGGGGCTTCAGTGGCCGCAGCCTCCTCAGCAGCCTCCTCCTCAGCGGCACTAGGCTTGGACTTCTTCGCCTTTTGAGGAGTTCCCTCTGTGGGCTCGGGAGTCTCCTCGGATTTTTTCTTCTTGTGTTTCTTCTTGGGGGTCTCCTCAGCTGCCTCCTCAAGCTCCTCTAGTTCCTCTTCCTCCGTGGGGGAAGCGGCCAGCACACGCGTCTCGTGCGACGAGTGGATCATGGTGGCGTCGAACGCGGCCACGTTGCGCTCGCTGTTGATTGCGACCGTGTTGGCCTCTGTTGAAGGCAGGGAGAGAGCCGAGATGGCGGCCGTAGCTAGCAGCGCCAAGCGGAACACTCCAGAGATGCGCATGGTCGAGTAGGTCTCTCTCCTGTGGATCGCGGGCGGCGGAGTGCTGGGCTCGAGGGAAATTCGAGTTTGATGGGGACGGCAACGTGGGCGGCTGCGAGCCAAGGCAAAGGCATACGCACTGCACTGTGCACAGCAGCTACGTCTCCTTTGCGGCGGGCCAATCAGCGCGCCAGGCGGGAACTGAATCCCGCGGTATGGCTCGACGCAGGTGGCTCGTCATACTAACCATGACAATGCACTCGATCGCCGTAAGGAGTGTATTAGAACAGCCAGGTCGTACTTTGCGCGGCGTCCATACAAATGCCAAGTGTTTTGGCGGTTAAGTCCGGCGGGGAGAGAGGGACGGGGGAGAGGACTGCGAGCGCGGGTAGGGGTACAAGATGTGTACAATCGGACGCTGCGTCGGCCACGCTGTCTGGCGCTCGCCCAGGACTTCAGTCACTACCGACTCGGTAGTACCGAGTGATCTTTTGCTGCTGCGAAGGCCCGCGGTATGGTTGGCCAAGCTGGCAGGGATTGCCCCAGTTGCCCCAGATGGCTTGACTTGACCTGTGCATCAGCTTGCGGTGCAGCGCTGATGGCCACCTTGCTGGCCTTGAAGTTCTTCAACTGGCCAGCCTCAGCAAACCGCTGCAGATCAGCCTCCAGTCCGATCCTCGTGAATGCCCTGTAGGCGTCGTGCTGACCACGCCGGCGCCGCCAAAAAAGAAACGGGGACTGGCGCGTCGAGCGCGAACGCGAGGCGAGACCAGAGCGTTTGGCTCGAGACCTGCCAGCCACGCTCCTACGAGCCGCGCCCCGGACTTTACCCTCAGAGTAGGATTCTTGCGCCACAATGCAACGACACGTCAGTGTCGTCCAATCAGCGCGCGCTGCGTGGCACAAAGCTCTCGTACTTAGGGGATTTTGTGAAGCCATGATGCCAGGCAGGATGTGAAGAGCCGCACGCCGCTACCAAGCCAATGGCCAGATCACAAGAGCAGTCGCAACGCGCTAGCGACGACGATGAGGACGAGCAGCTGAGCGACAGCGGCGGCGAGGTGTATGATTCCGGCAGTAGCGAAGGCAACAGCAGTAGTGATGGAGAAGAGGAAGGAAGCGAGGACGCCGCTGCCTCCAAGAAGCGGCGTGTGCAGGCGGATATTGACGAGATGCGTCACATGATGGCCGACATGGACGCCGTCAAAGCGCGACTGCAGCAGCGTTTTGCTGCTAAACGGCAGGCGAAACAGGAGCAACTCGACCGCGAAGATCGGGATCGTGACGAGCAGGACGCTGCTCGTCGCAGAGCTGAGGAGGAAGCTCACTGTCGGCGTGTGGAAGCGAGCGTGCAGACAGAGGCCAATGTTTCGCGACAGCAGATGAATGTGTCGCAGCAAAACTCCTGCCGGTCACATCTCATCGATGGTGCTGCTGATGCTGCTTTATCTGCGGTTGATAGAGGAACGGGTTTCGTTGGCGCAGCGCCAAAAAAAGCAAGGCCAGCTGGGTTAAGCTTGTACGATCTGGTGAAGGCGTCTGGAATAAACCCTGCTCGAAAGGATCTAGCGTCTCCGGTTCATCAAGCGGATCCACCAGCGTCAGCCGCGCGCTATTCCCATTTTTCAAATCACCAGAAGCAACAGGACCTTAACGGCCAGTCCTCCCTGCATGAAGTGTGGCGAGGTGCAAGTGCTCAGCTACGCCATGATCAAGACAGTGTCGTTGATGACGATGGTGGAGACGCCAGCGATAGCAATAGCAACTTTTCAAACCAGGCGAGGGGATCCGATCCAGCCCGTGGCAACCCGGCTCAGTCGAAGGCTGAGCACCCGCTAGAGCCACCTCCGCGCCATTACGACGAAAACTCGGCGTCTGTGAGCAACAGCCTCGTCTCTTCGGACGCTGGCAATCGGTCCGCTGTCTTTCCAGACCTGATTCGACAACGGGACCACAAGTTCAACGCGGCTGCCCTGCTCAGCACCGGAAAGCGCGTGCAATCGACTGCCAATAGCAACGGCGACGACAAGACGGACGAGCAGCGAGAGATGGAGGCGATTCAGTGCCTGCTTTTCGGCCGCGGCTGAGGTGGTGCATACCGGTTCCGGCGGTCCAAGTGTGCGTCACTTGACATGGCTACATATTGACGCCATCTAATTGGTCAGGACACGACCATCACCTCCAAGTTCAATTTTGCCTTCAGTTTCCTCCCATATCGTATACGTATAATTTCGTGTCTGTACGCAACTCAGCAAACTAGCCACAATTGCACCTCCCAAATCATATACAAACATTTCGTCCAATCCATAGTCGATGTCCGCGCGTGTCGCGTCCGCAGCAGGCCATTGCCCAAGAGCTTCGTCGAACGGAGTTGCTTCGCTTTGAAGCTGGCGCGACCATGGCCGAGTTCGTGGAGATGATCCTCGCCCAGGTGCGTCACCACACCATTCACTAACTTTCCGCTCTGTCTATTGGCTCGCTTCGCGGCGTCGTTGGCGTCTTCTCACGAGATTCTCTGCTTCCCTTGTGTTTGTGGCCACCGTGTTCCCAGCTGATCGGCAACATCTCGACGGCGCTGATCCTCGTCCTCATTTACTTTAACTTCCTGCTGTTCGAGAACTACTTGAGGCTCATTGTATGGGCCATCCTGTGCAGTCAAGCGCTACGTCAGGCCAAGAACAACGTTGTGTCAGTGCTGCAGTATCTTAGCGACGACGCCGACGTGGACCGCTATGTACGGACAGCGTATTTTTACATTGCAAGAGTAATTTGGTGACTGACTTTGTGGTGCTGTGATGTGATGAACGGTAGGGATTCTTGACGTGCGTGTTCTCCAAGTCGGCCGAGATCTTCATCAGCCACCCGCACGACGGCTCACGCCGAACTGCCAAGGAGTTGTTCCTGAATTATGGCATCTTTTTGTTTTCGCTCATTGGTGCTGTCTCCATCTGGATGCGCATGTACTCGTGGGTGTCCTTCCTGAACGTCATAATTGGCTTCTGGATCGTGGCGCTGAGCATTATAAAGATCTTGGATCGGCGTATTTTTTACTATCGCTACTTTTTCTCGGACGAAGTGCTGGTGTCAGTGCTGCTTATCCTCGGGTTCTTCATTACGGTACGCTAGTTGTCTCCTCCTTTTCCAGTTAGTAGTTCTTGCTTATTATTCTAACAATTAATGAGCAGGGCGCCTTCGTAATTCTCTTTCTTGGTACCGAAAGCTATCTCGAAGGAAGCCGCGCAGCTGCAGATTTGTCTGAATGGGTGCAGGACGATTTTATCAATGATGAGCGCGCACGACAGGTTTGGAGTGAGCAGGTTGAAAACAGCCGTGCCATGATCTCGCAGGCTATCAGTGGTGTTGAAGATAATTACAACGACACCATGTGGTGGCCACCTCTTAAAAGTCTAGTGAAGACTTACTACTTGGATGCCAAGTCCAGCGATGGAAATGTTACATCGCATGCGTCATTCTTTTCGAGATTGAGCTTACCTGAAAATATGACGCTCGTTCAAGCAGTGACATTCGCGTACTCAAAAGTCGACTCGGTAAACCTGACATCAGTGCAGCTTACTGATTGGACATCCAGGGGGCTGGAAGTGAGCAGTATCGCAGTGGGTTCGGTCGCGCAACTGGTTTTCCTCGTCTTCACGTTGCTGATTGCGTTTGTAAGCCTCGGTATCCGCTCATTCTTTTTCATTTCGTCGCTCTTTTATTTGCTGTGCACGAATTGGGATCCTATTGAGCGTTTTGTTGAAGATTTACTACCAATACAAGTCAGCAAAAGACCAGAAGTCGTCAGGTCTTTAAGAAAGGTGATCGAAGGTGTCTTCTTTTTGCCATTGAAGATGGCAAGTATTCACGCAATCGTGACGATGGTGTCATTTACAATCGTGGTAAGTACATGTATATCCCCGCAATTTGGGCCAGTTCGGTTGGTATCTTACTGTTCCAATGTTCTCTTGTTTGTATTTACCATTCAGAATGCTGATTTTATGTATCTCGCGACGACAGTAACGTTCTTCATCTCCATTGTGCCGATCATCCCTCCATACTTAGTGTGCGTGCCTTGGGTAGTTTCGATCGGACTCACGTCTTCGGTTATAAAGGCCCTTGCA
Organism: Phytophthora cryptogea; assembly: GCA_000468175.2. NCBI lineage: Eukaryota > Oomycota > Peronosporomycetes > Peronosporales > Peronosporaceae > Phytophthora > Phytophthora cryptogea. Next base: position 29,975 of record KV744003.1, read on the forward strand.
CTGTTTGCAGTACAGTATGTGGCTTTCACGGTACTGGATGAAATGCTTTATGAGAAGAGCATTGTGGCGCTTAATTCGTATGTCTCCGCGTTAAGTGTGGTATTTGGCGTTTACGTGTTTGGGTTTGAGGTGCGTTGCAAATTTCTTGTTTCTACATGTAGTACCTACTTCTTTACGATATACTAACACATCTTTCTCTATTCGTATTGAAGGGTGTGATTTTTGGCCCCTTGATCGTTTGTGGAGTGACATTTGCCTATGATGTATCAAACCACGGCATTCAAGCTGCCCAAGATGACTATATTAAACTCGATGAGCCTAAGCAAGGCAGCTTAGAGCAAAGTGATGAAGAGGAGTCTCACAGCACCTTTTCATCTGTTGATGACGATCAACACGAAAATGGAAAGGGTTTTAGCGAGCAGTCGGAAGAGGACACGAATCAAGGCATGCACACCAATATTTTCTCGAATGCGATGTACCGCGTCATTTCTGGCCCACTTGTGGATCGCGTTCGTCGTCGGCTTTCGATTGATATCGGCACGGAGGGATCCGTGTGTGTGACATTGATTATCGAAGGCTTGAAAAACAATCGAAAAGTCCGTTTTGTTGTGAACAAATCATGGAGTCAAAAAACACTGCACGATAACATCCGTCGAATGCTTCACGTCCATAGTGTCGAAAGTAAGTCTGTGTCTTTTAAGTGTCTGCTTGTATCAGTGTGATTAACTCATAATGTTGGATCATGTGTTCAGGCATCACCACTCCAGACGGCGTCGAGGTTCTATCTCCACTACACATCATGGCTGACGAAGTACTACATGTGAAAGTTCGATCAAAGCATCGATTACAGTTGTATTCAGATTCCTACACGGATTCCCACGCACGAGTATCATTTCCTGTCCGCACTTTGTCTCCGTCATATCACGGTATCCGATCAAGCATTCCTTCACTTCCGCTGCAAGGCAGTGGGTCTACTACAAAAGGCACCAAGACATCTCCTCTCGTCAAATTGAAGCGGATGGGATCATTGAGCCCCACAGTTGGGGTCACCCATGGCGCTACAGTGGTGCAGCGTCAACTACATGATCGCCTGCAGCGCAAGAGCGTAGGGGTGCCTATCCATTTCGAGGGTGGTTTGAGGAGGAGATCAAGTTACAGTGGTGTAAGCGTTGTAAGTGGAGCTTCCACCCAAACTCCATCTGTAACGAGATCCACGAGCGGTTCGTCCTCACGTGAACACCCTGTTTCGCAGCCTAGCCCAAGTCCAGTGGCTGCAAAAGGTCTAGCCATATCGACCACGTCGTTGGCACATGACTATGAGCTTCTTTCACCCGATGAAAGCTATTATACTCCATTAGACAACGAGAAGATGCCTTCAGTTATTGACGGAGAAGAGGCCGTCACCAACGCAGACGCCTCGGCGGATATAAGTAGTATCTTGGATCTACCTTCTCCTGCAAGTGTGAACTCCTCAAAGAAAGGGAAGCCCAAACTGAATTTCGTGGATTTGAGTGACTCGGGCAGCTTCACAACGTCTCCGGTGTCGGGTGGTGTCTCCGATCCATTTGGTGAATTTGACGACGGCAACGAACAAACAGAGGAGAATACGGCTATTGAGTCGGAAGCCGCGTTGCAGGTAAAGGCAAAGCGCAGAGTTTCTTTGAAGACACGCCAAGGTGCAAAACTGATCTTCTCCCCGCTCGCTGTTGATAATAAAAAGCTGCCAGCCCGTTATCCGTCGTCCAATGAAGAGGATGAGGAAAAAGCGAAATGATGGACCGAGTTTTTAAACGGTTGTACGAGCAGCAAATGTGAATAACGAACTTGAATACGATGCAGTTGTGAGAAGTATACCTGACTTGGGTTGCACAAGGCCCTGCAAACGAAGCTCACATTAAACTTGCCAGCCGTTGCTTCTTTTTCTTGAGCACAGCGACCTCTTCGTCAATCTCGTTCACAATTTCGATGTTATTCTCAGTCGTCCGCTCTCGGTAGAGCGTACGTAGGCGGTCGCATACGAACGTCCAAGCTTCCATATCCATGCGTTGCTTCTCACACATAGCGCGTTCTTTCTCCCATTGTGCCTGCTCAGCTTCTCGTCGCTCACGATGCCGTAATAACTCGAGTTCTCGGCTGGCGATTTCGGAGCGCAAAGCATCGCTGTCAAGTTCCGAAAGTTTTTTTGAGTTGAAGGTATCGTGTCTACGGTGCTTCGCCACAGGCTCAGCCTCGTGCACCTGAGGACTCACTGGCCACTCACTTGTGCCACCAACCAAGTTTTGCCGCTCGATGTTTTCATTATTTCTGGGTTCAGAGTGGGCCAACAGCAAATGCTGCTCTTCGCGGGCATCTTGAGTACTTGCTTCGGGTGTGTGTGAGAAGGAAACGTTGGACTCGCTTTCAGAGCGCGGACGCTTCCCAATTTTTGCGCTCAGTTCAATTTCCCTTTGAATGGAGCGAGCTTCGAGCACTTCGTCGGGTACTGGTTTGTCCGTGTCTAGTTTCCGATTGGCTAGCTGTCTAAACTTGCTCTTAATCCCCACCATATTTCTTGGCGCGCGTTTGTTTGGAGCAGCATGATTCGTGCGGTATAATTGCAGCACCAACTCCCAGCTCGTCGGCCCCACAGGTAAAACCTTTTTGACACACGCCAGCAGCGCCATTGTATCTGATCGCGTGTATCCTTCTGACCCGAGCGTTCTCCCTCCACGCCGGTGCTCATCAACAACAGTCTTCTCTGCATTTTCACTGCTAGCCGGGCTGCGTTCCTGCTCAGGCGCAGGTTCGGTGGCAATGATCTCCGTCTCATCACTTCGAGCGTCCACCTCTTCGTCGTGGCTCTGCACCTCAACATCATCGTCCAGCGATGCTGCATTCCTTCCAAGCTGTCCAATCTTGACGTCAATCACGGCTCGGACGGCGAGAATTTCCGCCTTCTCGGCGTGTGGCATGCTACCCGCGTCCTTCATCAGATGGCGGAACTTGGTTTTCAACGAGCTCGCTTCTCGGACGAGTCTCTCATTGGGCACAGCATAAACTCTGGAATAAAGTTCAGCCACCAAGTCCCAGTCGCTTTTAAACACGGGCACAACCTGTCGGACAGATCGGAGGATGGCTTGGATGTCAGCAGGCGAGAACCCCTCGGAGCCTAACGCTCTTCCTCCTCGACGCTGTAGACTGATGCCATCGGCCATTTTGGCATCCATGAGACTCTGAATCGCCCCCGCTTCTTGCACTTCCGGTCGCTCGTCCTTCCCGGACGTAAAACTTCTCGCCAACTGCTTGAATTTGCTCTTTAGGGAGCTGGTGTCGCGCTGTGCTCGAGTGTTGGGGACCGCGTGCGTCTGCCGGTACTGTTTCAGCACCTTGTCCCATTCCTCCGCGGTTGTAGGCACCACTTGCTTCACGCACCTGAGCAGCGCCAGAATGTCCTCCTTGTGGTAGCCCTCGGCGCCGCGTACTCGCCCCCCGCGACGTTGAGGAGGACGCTCAATCTGGGCACTCATGGCGTCTAATTCGTTCTAGATTTGCTTCTTCTCTGGAAAACTGGACGGTCGCTATAATCCTCACTTGATGTCAGTATGCGACTGATTTTGTAAATACGAATTTGAGAGAAATAATTGGATTCTAGAACTCACATACCTCAATTGACGTTCAGAATGGTGTTGCTCGGGTACGAAGACTTGGTGGATGGAGCGGCCATCATGGAGGCTCTGGGCAACAACCAGCTGCTTGAGGGTCGTCGAGAGACCCTACTGAACGACCCGGTCATGGTGGTGTCGCGTGAAAGGGATCTACAAAGCATTCATGTTTTGGCTGAGGAGATGGCGATTTTGAATCCGGCAATGCATGACGTCGACCTTGTGGCTTCGGACGACGCCACCACTTGCTCCATCGTCTTGTTAATTGGTGAAGGGGTTGTGGCAGTCGCTCATATGGATGGAAAGAAGCAAATGGAGTTTTTACTGAAGAAATGGGAGAGTGTAGTGAAGTGTCCAAGAACTCGCGTTGCAATTGTAGGAGGATACGAAGATGAAAGACGGATTGCGTATCCCATCTCGATTGACATTCTGAAGACGCTGATGATTAGTGATGCCATGTACGATATCGTACAGTTTGTGACGGGCAAGTGGAATACTATGGAGAGTGGTGAAGGAGTGCAATTGCCACGAACAAGAGGGATTGGATACTTCCCTGCTGAAAACACCTTTCGACAGGTCGAGTTCGATGCAGATGCCAGGTTGCCGTTCGTGCCTTTGAGGTTTGCTGCAATGTCACCTCATCCACTTCATGTCTTGATGTGCTGCCTGGAGAAGGAGAAGGCATTCAAGCTCACTGTCGGACCATACTATGGTACTTTAGTGTCACCGGAGTTCTGCTCGTATATGCTGGACTTAGGCGATGACGAGTTACTATTGAGAATCTCCACCTCGCCATTTGCAGAAGGCCCCAAGTTTCTTCAGGACATGAGAGACATGCTCGAGTTCATAAGCAGTTGCTCGCTTCGCAGCTTGGGCAATCCTGTGGTGGTCACGCTTCCCTCGAAGAAACAAGACAAAAAGTCAAGGACCACGACGCCAATTCGAAGTGACTAGAAACAAGGGCAAGGCAACACACACCTAGCTAATTTTAGGGAGACTGTGGTGGAGGCACCAAACATTTTCTTACTTTGTCGTCGCGTGAATTGTCGATGGAGCCTAGCTTCGTGGCGAATCCATACGTTCAAGCTTCGGCGCCATCAAGCCACCGCATTCGAGAAATCCTGGATCGAGAAGAGGCCTCGTACGTGACTTGGCGGAAATCACGAAAGACAGTTCGACTACCTCATGCCAGTACGAAACTCAATCATCCACTTCAAGGAATGATCGGTCATCACATTGACTCGAATCAAGGCAAAAGTTTTGCCAAAACCTCACTGATGGCCATAACCTGTGACAATGGTGTAGAATCAAGCTCATATGTGGCAGACCGAGGCAAGCCACGTTCGAGACCAGTCATCAACGCAACGATGGCGCTGCCAAGTCAGGATTCCAAACGGAAAGGTACACTAATCACTGGGGGAATTTCTCGGTCGCTGGAATCGTTTCCAAGCCTCGCTGTTGGTCAAGATGCTCGATTGAAGCAAGTGCAGTACATTCAACAATCGAGCCTTCCAAATAAGTCTTTGGATGGCACAATTATTCCGAGCATTGCCCCTCGTAGAGCGGTGCGACGTCGATTTCAGCAGTATTTGTACGATTTTCACTCTCGTCAGGTGTACTCTTTTGCAAAAAGCGACGTAGAAGTGCTCGAGGATGCGGTTAAACTCGACAAGTCTAACAATTTACTAACATTTGGAGATCCAGTAGACGATACAACAGATACAACCAGTGATAGTGGTTCCTCCGCTAGGTTGGGCTCATCACCTGAAAATGAGTTACGTCAAGAATTTTACGAACGACAAAATGGATGTTTGATCAGCGGTTTAGCTTTTTTGTCTCCAGCGGACTATGACACGATTTTCGAGACCGACTGGGGGTTGAGTGAAGCAGAGAAAACAGTTCGAGATGCGGTAGACCGAAAACGAATTCGTGAAGTATTGAAGAGAGCATACCGCATGCTTCTCTGGTTCTTTCGCTACTATGCTGGAAATGCTGCCTATGCGGCTGCATCTGAACACCGAAGTGGGGCGAGTTCTGTAGCCTCTTTGCCAGTGGGGGAGGGACTTTTTGAGATCCCTAGTCAAGTTCGTTTGCTGGAGGATTTGAACGTGATATGTATCGATGCTGCAAGGTTCGGTGTTACTGATTCGCCGTTGAAACGGGAAGGCTTGATTGATTTTCTTTTAAAGGTTGCGAGGATGACTTGTACACACTCTTCCCATCCCAATCATTTACGAATGGTGGTTAATGAGGGTATTGAAATGTCTGACGCAGTAAAAACACTCGTTCGCGACCACTTTGGAGTATTTGCTCAGATTCAGGATGTTGATCACTTTCGTGTTCTTTTTCTTCGAAAACCCTATGAGAGAAGTTTCGTTTCTCGGAGGCTTCACGCTGTCATTGAGATACACAAAATGAATCTAGCGCATTTCTTTGACGAGCTAGTCAGCACTGTAGCCGTCTCACGTAGTGGTGGCGGTCAGGAAAAATCTAAAGCGCAACAACGACAGCGAGGAAATGGCATTCTGTGCACACAATTCATCTCCACGCTACGAGCGATCAATTTGATTATTGGGAAGCGCACCACTGCTACAACCGTCGTAGAGATTGATGAGGAGACATCTGGCAGTGGTGTTGACGAAATTCGAGCGGTACGCATTTTTCTTTCTTGTCTTCCCATGACTGGAATACGTGAGAACGAAGGTGGAGCCAGTATGGTTATTACCGATCCGCGTGAGTTGACGCTGCCTCAATTCATCGAAGCGCTACTTCGAGTAGCATTCACGTGGAAAGAGCTCCAAATCTGCCATGGAGTCTTTGACGTTTGCCCAAACCAAATGACGTCGGATTGTTGCGAATGCATCTCATCTCACTACGACTTAGATACATTTGACGATGCTGTCGAAGAGATTTTTACGCGCATTCATGCCTACCTCCTCAGACGAGCTCAACACCGAACAAGTATGAGGCTGAAATCGATGGGAATGAGATCGCATCGCACTCTTCACTCGCTCGTTGCAATGACAACCGCACAAAAACCTCCGACGCGTGTACTCCCAGTGGGTGTGGACGTATCGAGCTACGACGTTGGAGAGTGAGCCTTTGAACATCAACCGTTCTCCGTCGTGCGAATATAACCTCCACCTTTTTAAGGCTGTCATGAAGCGTCGCGGGCTTCATGCAGTCGTGAATCAACTCCAGCAAGGGTAAAATCGACCATGGCTCCAGCCCCAAAGTTTGAAATCCCCGATGTGGATGTAAACCCTTTTAAAATGGCCGCTGTTGGCAACCTGCAGCTACTCAAAACGTTAGTGGAACCAGAAGAGAACGCGGAAGGGAAGGCACCTGTACCATTGAACGTGAACGCGAAGGACCCCTACGGATGCACGCCGCTGATCTGGGCTGCTCGGAACGGGTACCTGGAAGTCGTGGACTATCTTGCGACCCATGGCGCTGACCTCGAAATCACCAGCTTCGGTGGTCTTCGCGCGATTCACCATGCTGTGAATCACTCGCGGCTGCCTATTGTCGAGCGTCTTGTCCAGCTCGGAGTCAGCGTCGATGTGAAGGACGACGCTGGCAATACGCCTCTCCATTTTGCTGCTTCCCGAGGTATCCTGAACCCCATCATACTCCTTCTCAATGCTGGCGCCAAGATAAACGTCACAGCGGCACAAGAAGTGTCTCCTCTCATGAAAGCTGTGTCTGCGGGTCATGGTACTGCTGTTGAAAAGCTGCTGGACAACGAAGCGAACCCCAACCACGTCAACGCCGAAGGCAACACCGCTCTCCACCTCGCAGCACGCGGTGGCTTCAACTCCATCGTAAAAGTGCTCGTGGATGCCGGAGCGACGCCAACAGTGAGGAACAAAGCTGGCAAAACCCCGGCAGACGTGGCCTCTTCCTCCAGCATCGTCAAAATGCTGGGATAGCTCATGAACACACGAAAGGATCTCGATAGTCTCCATTTGGTCACTACATTCAAAGCTGTATTCTCTTTTCTCAGTCTCTTTTCTTCCTTCTGGGCATGTACTCGTAGAAGAAAGTGGGTAGCTTCTGGTAAATCGTGTACTCGTCCGCGACGTCGTGTACTTTAACGTCTGCTGCTCGCACACAAAAGCACAAAATATGTGAATATCTTCCTTAAATCAACGTATTTGCAGCAAATAGTTCGTAGAAAATCATCCTACCGCTGGCATTATGCCCCTGTGCCGTAGTACCCATGGGCGACGTGTAGAGCTCCCCGATTTCTTTGCCGTAGCGGTCCCAGAGCACCATAATGAGGAACAGCAGGAACAGGAAGAGCACCACCAGTCCACTCAGAATTTTGAGTTCCAGGGGGATACTTAGACGCACAGAAGTCCCCAGCAGCTCCTTCACATGTCCTGGGAGCTCTGTGTGCACGCGGGGGGCCGCTGCCGCCGCCGCACTCGCCGCAGAGGTCCCCACCTCCATCGCTGGCATCTCGTCAGATTTGTGACGAATGGTCCAATTTGGGTACTAATTTGAGAAGCAAAGTAGTCCAGATCACAATTTTTGTATCATTCTTGTTGAAGCTAACGTTTGCGTGACGTTAGCCTAACTTTACTATTGAGGTCAGGCTTTACCATAGAACATCTTGCCCGGGTTCATGATGTCTTTGGGGTCCAGCGCCTTCTTGATGGTATGCATCACATCTACGCTGTCACGGTGTTCCACCGACAAGTAGTTCATTTTTCCGAGACCGATGCCGTGCTCGCCCGTGCACGTTCCCTCGTTGACTAGCGCTCGCTCTACCAGGCGGTTCGAGAAGCTTTTGACTTTGGCCATGAGTTCTGGTTTGTCTTGGTAAAACGGGATCATCACGTGGAAGTTGCCATCGCCGACGTGTCCAACGATTGCTCCGAACAAACCGGTATCCTTGAGGTCGGCTTGCGTCTCGACAATCACGTCCGCCAGCTTCGAGGGAGGCACGGCAACGTCCGTGACAAGTCCACGGCTTCCTGGCATTTGACTCTGCAAAAAGGGTCAGACCTTGTTGTTGACTAACCGCATACATTGTACATTGAACGCGTTTAGACGTACCAGTGTAGCCCACCACGCAGAGTGGCGTCCGTTCCACAGCTTCTTCCTCTCTTCAGCGCTGGTGGCCAATTCGATGTCCTTCGCCTCAAAATCATTGGCGATTTCTACTACGATGGCGCTTTGCTCTTCGATTTCACCAGGAGAACCATGGTGCTCAATGATCAAGGATGGCTGCACTGGGTTACTCAGCTTCGAGTACTTGTTGATAGCCTCTACGGCGTTTTCATCCATGAGTTCCATGCGTGCTACAGGAATGCCCATTTGCATGACCGTCGCACACGTGTCGACTGCGTCTTTCATGGTGTTGAACGAGCAGATCATCGTCTTCTCCGCCTCGGGGTTGCCAAACAGCCGAAGTTCCGCCTGTAAAAAAAAACTGTTAGCGTTCTTCATTCGGGTAAGGCTAATGAGCTCTATCAACTCACTTCTGTGACAACAGCAAGGGTGCCCTCTGACCCGATGAGCAATCGCGTGAGGTCATACCCCGCTGACGATTTCCGCGTCTTGGAGCCTGTCTTGATAACGCTTCCGTCCGCCATAACGGCAGTCAGGGACATCACATTCGTCTTCATGTTGCCATAACTTACATACCGGTAACAACCCACACAACTTAGCAAAAACGAAAACCCGGCAACGAACCATGTCGAAAGTCGTACCGAACAGTGGTAGTTCCCGACGCGTTCGTAGCGACCATGCCTCCAATACTGGCATTGGCACCTGGGTCCACGGGGAAGAACAACCCCGTAGCCCGCAAGTCGGTGTTTAACAGCTCTCGCGTGACGCCCGCCTGTACTTTGCAACTCATGTTCTCAGGCTCCACCTGCAACGACAGACACAAAGTTTTCAGTAGGCATTCGGCCTCAGCATGCATCCCCACCACTTCCCTCTACCTTGAGAATGTTGTTCATTCCCGTCAAGTCGATGGAGACACCTCCGTACGAAGCAGAGATGTGTCCTTCAAGCGACGACCCAGCACCGAAAGGGATGACAGGAGTGCCTGCTGCCGCGCATATCTTGATCACCTTCAAAACCTCCTCCGTGGACTCCACAAAAGCGACAGCGTCCGGAGGAGTGACCTTGTGGTACGACTCGTCGGTGCCATGTTGCTACAATTTCGAGTGCATTTGGGTTTAATCATTCACAGTTGATGAAGGAGGAAGAAGACCGGGGCACACGCACTTCCAGGACAGATTGAGAGGTGGACAGACGATCTCCCAGGAGCTCCTTTAACGCCGATATCGTCGCTGGTGACGCAGTTCGGCGCGTACTGAGCAGTCGACACTGCGTAGAGAGAGGGTGGCGATAAGCAGAGGCACATTGGCGCCACATTGCGGCTCAGCAGTCCTGGAATGACCGAGGGATGATGATACTGAAGGAAGATGCGCGAGGGATACTTATCTGCATGTGTGTACCAGTACGTGTGCCACCACAACTTCAACTGTTTGGTGTTGTAAGCTACAACTTGTGGTGCGATGCATTGCTGCTCAAAATTGGTCATCGCTAGCTACAGCCTCGTTTTGCCGTAGAAAATCTTGCCGGGGTTCAGGATGTCGAGCGGATCCAGTGCTCTCTTGATCGTGTGCATGACGTTGACAGCCTCGCCGTGCTCCATTGGCAAGTAGTCCATCTTACCGATGCCAACGCCGTGTTCCCCAGTGCACGTGCCACCACAGTCCAATGCGCGTTTCACTAAGCGGTGAGCAAACACCTTCATTCTCTCCAGGTGCTCCTTGTTTTCATCTGTGAAAGGAATCAGCACGTGAAAATTCCCATCCCCAACGTGTCTGTATGCAGCAATGTTTCCAACGTCAGAACAGCATCGAATATACTCGGCGGTGTCCAGCTACCTACCCGACAATTGTCCCAATGAGGCCAGAGTCTTTCAGGTCCTGCTGTGTCTCAACGACTGCATCGGTCAACTTTGAGAATGGAACTGCTACGTCAGCTGAAAACCCACGACTGCCCGGAACTTGGTTCTGCGCCATGCAAAGAGAACTCATTTAGTTTGTGTCATCCTTGGGCATTATTCCTCCAATTTCCTCACGTACCAGCACAGCATACCATACCGAGTGGCGGCCACTCCACAGACGCTTACGATCTTCGGCACTGGTGGCCACTTCAATACCTTTAGCTCCGAAATCTCTTGCAATCTCCTGTACGACATTGCTCTGCTGCTCGATTTCCTTTGCAGAACCGTGGTGCTCAATGATCAGAGACGGTCGAAGAGGATTGTCGAGGTTGCAGTACTTGTTTACTGCATCGACGACATTTTCATCCATCATTTCCATTCGCGCCACGGGGATACCCATTTGCATTATGGTGGTGCACGTGTCAATAGCGTCTTTCATGCTGTCGAAAGAGCAGATCATTGCTTTCTCGGCCTCTGGAACACCGCAGAGCCGAAGCTCGACCTATGGTAGCGACGTGACCAGTATGCTGTCAGATTTAGTATAAAAGTGAACGACATTGTTCACCGTACCTCCGTCACTACTGCTAAAGTGCCTTCGGCCCCAATCAGTAGCCGTGTGAGATCGTATCCGGCAGAAGATTTCCGAGTCCTGTGGGAAACAAGCGCACATCACAACTGATGAGCATGCTGCACTGCACACCTGATAAAATCAAAAAAACGCACTTTGACCCGGTCTTGATGACACGCCCGTCGGCCATGACTGCCGTCAGCGAAAGCACGTTCGTCTTCATATTACCGTACTTCACAGTTGTTGTCCCAGAAGCGTTGGTGGCAACCATCCCTCCGATCGTAGCGTTGGCTCCAGGATCGACAGGGAAGAACAGCCCGGTAGCGCGCAGGTCGGCATTCAACTGTTCGCGAGTGACACCCGCTTCCACCTTGATGCTCATATTCTCACGATCGAGCTGCCAAAAACAACCGCGTTAGCTCCCCTGCTTCTTGTTCAAATGCAGTACAAATTCCATGACTGCACGGTACCCTGAGGATCTCATTCATCCCCGACAAATTGATCGAGACTCCACCAGCAACAGCCGAGATATGCCCCTCAATCGACGTGCCGGCGCCGAACGGAATGACGGGGGTGCTGGTTGCAGCACATATCTTCATCACCTCCGACACCTCGTCCGTGGAAGTCACGAACGCCACAGCGTCCGGAGGCGTGACATCGTGATAGGATTCATCCGTTCCGTGTTGCTACAATGCAATAGAAACCACCAGCCTCAGTTAGCCCCCTAAAATCACCATTTGCCAATGTAGAGCGAACCTCGAGCACAGAGCGAGCAGTCGAAAGCCGATTGCCCAGCAGATTCCTCAAAGCGGACAGTGTTTGCAGCGAAGGCGTTCGGCGCGTGCTCAGTTGTCGACTGCACTGCTTCGCCTTGACGACACGTAGCCGCGAAGCTGCCAAGGACAGTCGAGGCGATACAAGGAGGGGCCACATGTGTGGGGGGTCTGGATGCTCGTCACGGAATGATGAGGTGGTTGAAGTCTCTTATGCCGGTGTGGACTAGGATTTGCGCAATCGCGTGAGCCGGGTGTTGCAAGTTGCAACTCAAGACCTCCCCGTTGATTGACTCGAGCAAAGCAAATCTAGTGACGATCACTACATTAGTATTGACAAGGTGGATACTGTAGAGCCCTAGTGCTCTCTTCTCAAGAGTCAACTCGCGATGAAGAACTGCCATCGCACTCTACCTGCAGAACCATAGCTATAGTCGGCTGCTTAGTGCTGGTCGCCGTAAAAGATCTTGCCGGGGTTCATGATGTTCTTGGGGTCAAGCGCCTTCTTAATCGTGTGCATCACTTCAACGCTATCACCGTGCTCCTTCGACAGGTAGCCCATCTTGCCGTTGCCAATACCGTGCTCACCCGTGCAGGTGCCCTCGTACTCGATAGCGCGGTTCACGAGACGGTCAGAGAAGTCGCGCACCTTCTGCATCAGCTCCTCATCGTCCTGGAAGAACGGCAGCATCACGTGGAAGTTGCCGTCGCCAACGTGTCCGACGATCGTGCCGAACAGTCCAGACTCCTTCAGATCCGCCTGAGTCTCGACGATGACGTCCGTCAGCTTGGAGAATGGCACAGCAACATCCGTGGACAGACCGCGGCTGCCTGGCATCTGGCTCATGGTAGCATACCAAGCAGCGTGGCGACCGCTCCAAAGCTTCTTGCGCTCCTCGGCGCTAGTGGCAAGTTCGATGTCCTTCGCCTCAAAGTCGTTGGCGATCTCTACCACAACAGAGCTCTGCTCCTCCACCTCTCCGGGCGATCCGTGGTGCTCAATCAGCAGAGACGGCCGCACGGGGGTCTCCAGCTTCGAGTACTTGTTAATGGCCTCCACGGCGTTCTCGTCCATGAGCTCCATGCGCGCGACGGGGATGCCCATCTGTATGACGGTCGCGCACGTGTCGACAGCGTTCTGGATCGAGTCAAACTGGCAAATCATGGTCTTCTCGGCTTCAGGGATACCGAACAGACGGAGCTCGGCCTCAGTGACAATGCCGAGCGTGCCCTCCGAGCCAATAAGCAGGCGGGTGAGGTCGTAGCCAGCCGACGACTTGCGAGTCTTGGAGCCCGTCTTGATGATACGTCCGTCGGGCATGACAGCCGTGAGGGACATGACATTGGTCTTCATGTTGCCGTAACGCACCGTGGTGGTGCCCGACGCGTTGGTCGAGATCATACCACCGAGGGTGGCATTGGCACCGGGGTCCACCGTGAACATGAGACCCGTGGCACGCAGGTCCACGTTGAGCTGTTCGCGAGTGACACCAGCCTGCACCTTGCAGCTCATGTTCTCGGGCTCGACGCTCAGGATGTTGTTCATACCCGTGAGGTCGATGGACACACCGCCCTCAGTGGCGGAGATGTGGCCCTCGAGGGAGGAACCAGCACCAAAGGGGATAACGGGCGTGCCAGCGGCCGCGCAGATCTTCACGACCTCGGCCACCTCCTCCGTGGACTGCACGAAGGCGACGGCGTCAGGGGGAGCCACGGCGTGGTAGGACTCGTCCGTGCCATGTTGCTGTAGTGAAACAAGGAGAAGGACGCGATTAGTTCATGCAAAAGTAACGGGACGAAGGTGTACAAGCTGATTGTGCGCACCTCCAGAACGGACGTGGCCGTCGAGAGGCGGTCGCCCAGAAGCGCCTTGAGCGCCGACAGCGTCTCGGTGGACGGAACGCGGCGCGAGCTCATGAGACGGCCCTGCTGCGCCAGCAGGAGCGACGAACGCGCCGCGTTGAGGCGAGCGGAGTTGGCGGCGAGACGGCTCCACATCTTGATCTGCTTGGCTGCTGTGAAGTCGAGGAATGAGGACCGCAGGCTGACGCACCCTTGCTGCTTGGTTTCCCAAGTCTCCGTTTTATACACCTGCGACAGCGTGAATGAAACAGGAAAACCTTCTATACTGTATACAACGTACATATTTGATACAGGTGTCTGGCCAGCAGAGGACGGATGCCACGGCCTAATATATCCGAAAACCGAGCGAAAAGAGCACCTGATCCAGCTTTCACCCCTCCTCCCTCTGCACCGGCGAAAAATAGAAACGGCACCAAATGCTGGGTTGGCCGATCGCAACGGCACGCTGCTTGGTCGGACAAGTTGCCTCTCGTCTTGACCGCAGGTTCATTTGACTCGGGTCGGGCCGGGCTTGGCCGCCGAGCAAGCGAGAGCCGTGTTGGGTGTGGCGCTGACCAGCGGCGGGGTGTTTTATTCAGGGGCGGGCACATTGCGCAACTCGACGTTGCTTTTTGGTTGCGGTCCACCTTGGTTTGTTGGGTACCGGTACCAGAGCCGGCTGTCGCACTTCGCGACTGGCACTCTCTGTCCTCGATGGTCCCCATTCTGCGGTGGCGAGCCGCGTGCCGGCGGTGGTGGCGCTCCCGTCTGAGACGGCCTCGTCCAACGCTGTCGAGCAAGTCGGGCAAGTCGATGCTAGTCATGTAGTTGAAGTACAAGTCTGCCGCAACGGCTTCGGTGTGTGGCAGCAGTCTTTTAATTCTGTGACAATAGCCACACGGATGTGTGCCACACCAGATCCGGCTGACGTTTGCTTGCCCCTCACTTGACGAAGCTCGTCAGATTTTGTGGCTGGAAAACACTCCTTCGACATGATGATGCGATCGGCCGTGCAGCGTGTTGCTCGCCGCGCGGGCGCCTCGGCTGCTGCCAATGGACGTAGTGCTGTGCAGCGCGCCACGTTCGCGCGCGGTGTCGCCCCCTCTTCGCGACTGGCACAGCGCAGCGCCAAGCTCTTGCCGTCCGTGCAGCAGCTCAGCAGCGTCTGCTTCAGCACCAGCGCCGCAGACGACAAGGCGGACCGCCGCGAGTTCCAGGCCGAGACGCGCCAGCTGCTGGACATTGTGACGCATTCCATCTACACGGACAAGGAGGTGTTCATTCGCGAGCTCATCTCCAACGCCTCCGACGCGCTCGAGAAGCTGCGCCACTTGCAGTCCACGGGCACCAACATCCAGGATGCAGAGTTGGAGCCCAAGATTGTGATCACCACGGACGAGAAGGCCGGCACTCTTACGATTGCTGACACGGGCGTGGGTATGTCCAAGGACGAGCTCATTGAGAACCTGGGCACGATCGCGCGCTCGGGCTCCAAGGCTTTCCTAGAGCAGCTCAAGGAGAGCTCCCCCAGCGAGTCGGGTGATGCGCTGAGCGGCATTATTGGAAAGTTCGGTGTGGGCTTCTACTCCGCGTTCATGGTCGCCGACAAGGTAGAGGTCTTCTCGCAGTCGGCGGTTTCGGGCCGTCAGAGCCACCTGTGGCGCTCCGATGGAAGCGGATCGTACGAGGTTGCGGAGGCCAACGACGTCATGCGCGGCAGCAAGATCGTTATTCACCTCAAGGAGTCCTGCAAGGAGTTCGGCACCAAGACTAAGGTGGAGTCCATCATCCGTCGCTACTCGAACTTCGTCTCGTTCCCAATTGTTCTGGACGGCGACACCGTCAACACGGTCCAGGCGCTTTGGGCGAAGAGCGAGGGCGATGTCACGGACGAGGAGTACACGGAGTTTTACAAGTTCATCGCGAATGCGTTTGACGAGCCGGCCTACCGCATCGTCTTCAAGGCTGACGCGCCAATTGAGCTCAAGACGCTCTTCTTCATCGGATCATCGCACACCGAAAAGTTTGGCTATGCCCGCCTCGAACCTGGTGTGAGTCTGTACTCTCGTAAGGTTCTTATTGAGCGAAACTCGCCGGACATTCTTCCGGACTGGATGCGCTTCGTGCGTGGTGTTGTTGACAGCGAGGACCTCCCGCTCAGTCTCTCGCGAGAAAAGATGCAGGACAGCCGTTTGATTCATAAGATTCGTGACGTGTTGACTAGAAGGATCGTTCGCTTTTTGGAACGAGAGGTACGCTGGACTGCGTTTTCCTCTTATGAATCATCAATTGGATTCTAATGTGATTTCTTGTTGCCCGTGACAGTCGACTAAGGAACCGGAAAAGTTCGACAAGTTCTTCCAAGAGTTCGGACAGTTCATCAAAGAGGGAATTTGTACGGATTTCCAAAACAAGGATGCCCTGGCTAAACTGCTGCGCTATGAGTCGAGCCAGGTGGATGAAGGTAAGCTGACGACTCTGGATGAGTATGTGTCGCGGTGCCCTCCGGACCAGAACGAGATCTACTACTTGTGTGCGCCAACCCGAGCTATTGCCGAGTCGTCTCCGTACTTTGAGGCCTTCAAGTAAGTTTGCGTGATTCCTCATTCAAACTTGGTGGCAAAAATTGCTAACTATCTTAATTTTGTATGTTGCGCGACATAAGGAAAATGAACAAGGAAGTCTTGTTCGTATACAGCCCTATTGACGACTTCGTGATGACGAACGTGGCCGAGTTTAACGGCCGCAAGGTGATTTCCGCTGAGCACGCCAAGGTGGACGTCGACGACGATAACAATGCGTCCGGAATGAAGCTGTCGCAGGACGAACAGCAACTTTTCGGGGCTTGGCTGAAGCTTGCTTTGGAAGACAGTGTGAAAGAAGTGAAGGTACGCTTATCGTGCTTGGCGATAGCAAACGCATGTCAAGCGCTAACTTGCTCACTCGGTTGGCTTGTAATGTGCAGTTCACGTCACGCCTGACCGATTCGCCCGCCATCATCGTGGACCACGAGTCGGCCTCCATTCGCAAGTACGTTTACCCCTGAAAGTCTGCATGAAAATTGCCCAACTTCTTTCTGATAAAACCGTTTTTGCAGAATGATGCAAATGGTGAACGACCGCGCGGGTCAGGACCTCAGCGGTCTCTCCAAGAACGTGATGGAGATCAATCCAAACCACAGCATCATCGTGGACCTTAACGCGCTGCGGGAAGTCAACGACTCGCTTGCCAAGAAGGTGGCTCGTCAGGTGCGTTTCTAGATTGCTGCATGGATATCTAGTTTTGGTAGTAGCTGAAGCAACAGACCGTATTGCTGTATGTGCGCAACAGATTTACGCCAACGCGACGGTGGCTGCTGGCCTTGTGGAGGACGGCCGCACCATTCTCGGTGGTTTGAACGAGATCCTTGCCGAGCTGCTGGGGCAGAGCCTTCACAAGAAGGACGAGTAACCGAGGCAGCAATGCTGCAGCTTTCGGTCTGCTTTCAACTAGCTGGATTATAGATGATAACCAACAATGAAGCAAGCCCATGTCAATGCAATAACATGAACCAGCCAGACCTATTCGTATCGCAGATGCACCAGCAAGCAAACGAACAGTTGCGTTCCTGATAGATTGCACACTTTATTAATCGCATACCTTCCAATATCGATCATAATCGATATCGACTCTAACAGTTTTAGATACTTTCATCACACACTATACCGTAAATTGATAGGGTACCCGCAAAACCCGATTCAATTATTTCCATGAAGGCACGGAGCGAGTTTGGTAGTACCGCCCGTTCCCTCCATTCATCTTGTACACTTCAGTCGCGTTGTAGCGAGCCAAGCCAGAGAAGTCTCTTCGGCGAGCAGCGCACATATCCACAGCCGCAATGGTGTTCGCTTTCCGCTCTGCCGCCGCGCGACTGACGCCAAGCCTCGCCGTGTTCCTGGGCGGCGCGATGCTGGGCATGACGCACTCGAGCGCCGCCCGCGCCGAGGAGAAGCGCGACCTGCGCGACCTCGAGTTCGGCGTGCCCCACGACCGCAAGCGCGTGGACCCGTTCTCGCCCTTCTTCCCGTCGGACAAACACCCGTGCACGCACGCCGGCATGTTCATCCCCGGCTGTCACGAGCTCAAGATCTTCTCGGGCTCGTCGCACTTCGAGCTGGCCGACGACATTGCTCGCCGACTCGGCACGCGCGTTGGCAAGATCAAACTGGGCCGCTTCGCAGACGGAGAAGTGCAGGTGCAGGTGGGCGAGAGTGTGCGCGGCAAAGACGTGTACTTGGTGCAGAGTTTGGCGAGCCCTGTGAACGACAACATCATTGAGCTGCTGCTCATGGTCAGCACCATGCGTCGTGCCAGCGCCAAGAAGGTGACTGTCGTGTTGCCGTAAGTGTTGCACAGGACTGGAGATATTGACGAGGAGGACGAGAGACACTAAAGTTTGGTGAATTTAATGCACAGGTACTACGCGTACAAGCACCACCGTCGTGCCAACCCGGCGGCGACCAGTCTGAACTCCAAGTTCATCCAGAGCCCGGCTGCTGACATTGCCAAAATGCTGGAGGTCATGGGCGTGGACCGTGTCATTGCGGTGGACCTGCAGATGCGCGTGGAGGGCCACGAGGCGTGCTTCTTTAGCTCGGACATCCCCGTCGAGACCATTGAAACCATCATGGCTGGCGTCGAGTACTTCGCCACTCAGGTGTACCTTCGCCGCCCGCTAGTGGTGATGGCGCCCAACCCGGAGTGCCTACGTCGTGCTCGTATTTTCCAGACAGGCCTGAACAAGTGGCTGCCGGACTCGCCTGCCCAGTTTGCTGTGTTCTTCCATGGCACGGGCAAGAAGGAGTCGGGCGAGCAGTCCCCGGCTGATATCGTGGGCGAAATCAAGGGCGCCGATGTGATTGTCGTGGACGACCTAGTTGACACGAGCGAAACTCTGTCCAAGCTCACGAACCTCGCGCTGAGCAAGGGTGCTCGCAAGGTGTACTGCTTCGCCTCGCACCCGCTGCTGAACGGCGACGCCGAGAAGTTGATCGACGAGTCGAATGTGTCGCAGGTGGTTGTCATGGATACGATCCCTGCCGACCCGAAGGCTTTTCACACCAACAAGCTGAAGCGTCTGTCGGTGGCTCCCATGCTGGCAGAGCTCATCCAGGCCGAGCACTTTAAGGCTCACTCGTACATTGACAAGGTGAACTCACGCGAGGATTTCAAGTACGTGCACCACTATTAATCAACGTGATTGCGTGTGCTACGGGCTAAGAGGATAGCATCAATTGGTTGGCAATTGAAGAAATGCATAAAGCATACTCCTGTATTTCTTTTCCTAGCTAGCGTATCCGCTTTTTGTCGACAAACTGAGGGCCCAGCGTCGGTAGCCTACCTTCACGGATAGCAAACTAGTGACGTTAAAGGCTACATTATCACCACGGCGAGCGCGCAAATGGCAGGGGAAGCAAAATTTGCTTTCATGTACTTAAGTAATGAAACCATTCCGTCGCGATAAGTACCGGTACTACTTAAGTACGTAGTAATTTTCAGCGGCTCGTGAATATCGGCACAGAACCAGCGACTTTCAACGCAGTTGGCACTTGTACCGGTGGTGCAACATGATCATAACACACAAACCTCATGTATTAGACTTACTCTTCACTCGCCGACTGGTTGCTCTTGCCGGTACTCCTCTTCCTCCTCTTCCTGGATGTGTCCGGTGACGCCAGCGACTTGATCGCCAGGCAAATCTGTTTGAACTCGTCACTCTTTTGAATAGCTACGACTTGATCTGCGATGGTCTGCCCCCAGGCTCGCACGAAAGAGGCCACCGCGCCCTCTGCAGCTTTCTGTGCCTCTTGCAGCTTGCGGTCCACGTACGGCTCCTTCTCCTTCAGGAAGGGGCACAAGAGCTTGTCGTACACGATCGTCGCTCCCTACAAAACAAACGACCACGTAAATCAACACACTGCTACACGTAGCAAACTGTACCACTGACTGCAACGCACCTTGGTGTGCGGAGACACCATCCAGAGCAGGAACAGCGTCTTGGTAATGCTGTATCCAGGTACGAGACACAGCGGCGCCGCCACCGTCGTCTCCATACACGTCGAGGCTCCGTAGACGACCCAGTACGTGAGCCACTGCTTGTCGTCGTGGCCGCTATTCGGCCGCTCGAGCGCTTTGAAGCTCGCGTACGCAGGATACGCCACGCCCACCGCCAGACACAAGCACCGAGAGAACGAAGCGCCCATTGCCCACTCCGCGTTAAAGACACGATCAGAAATGATTCTGCTGGCCATCGGAATAGGAATAGATAGAGTTCTTATGTTGCACTAGTTCATAAAGTTGCGCGTAGTCAGATGGCACTTCAACATACCAGCTGGCTCACCTCCGTTGCTGCTCGATACCGAGTGACTGGCTCGAGTGGATGTGGATGCCCTTGACGGAGAACGGGATGCTGAAGTTGCCGCTCCCGGCGCCCATGGAGATATGACCGTGCTGGATATCGAAGGCCAGCTGGTTGTGCAGGTAGAACCCCACCACCTCCAGACAAGTGTCGAAGTCGTGCACAGCTGTGTCCAGGACAATGCTGTTCTCCTCGTGCGACACCCACGAGACGTGCTTGGTGTCGTTGACATGCAGGAGATACTTGGGACCAACGTTGCCTTTCGACGCGTCCTTCTCGTACAGCAGGTCGAACTCGATCCCGTACAAGTCGAAATGAATGGGCAGCGGGTTGTTGATCTTGATCGACACTTTCAACTCGAGTAAACACTTATGCGTCTTGGAATCCAGCTCCTTGAGTGTCGGGTTGATGGAGTACTCGCGGAGCAGCGCTGGCTTGTTGTCGATCTTGGCCGGGACGTCCACTTTAACATCGACGAGGTTCAGCACCTGCAATGAGTAGCACTCCGGGTTACGGTTGCCTCCTCCTACATGAAGCACTAGGTCATTCCCCGCCAAGTACGATTGCAGCATCGATTGAAGCGGATCCGACTGGTTCTTGAAGACCTCTGTGTAAGCGGAAATGAACGTCTGACCACTTCCCAGCAGGAACTGCTTAAAGCCTGCCACGAGAATCGTTTGCCTAGCTGCAGATTGGACTTCGACGGAAAGCGAAGGAAGATTCCACAGCACTCTTGACGCGTACTCAAACGATACATCTGTGAAGGCAAATATCTCCTGGCTGTCGGTCTCCGTGTGAAAGTGCGACAGCGCTATGGTCTTGAGCACCTGCTTCACGACATGCTGCAGCTCGGCTTTAATCCCATTCACGACGCCCGATCCCCACGTACTTAATCCAGACAAAGGTGGGTCCAGCGCATACCTCCATTTCGGTGGAATAAACATATCAACTGGTGGCTGCGGGTTCTCCCTTAGCAAGTTGGAAACGTCCAAATGGATCGTGAACGGGACCAACATGCACGAGATCTGTACCGGCACTTCTCCGCGCACATCAATATTTCCTTCATCAGCGAACACCAGACTATAGAGCACCTCAGGTGAAGCTAGTAGTTCGAACCCTACTGGCGATATCATGGTCATCACACCTGACTGGAGCTCGAACGCGGGGACTTGGAGGTGCAGGAACGCCGTCTTCTGCTTGGCGAAGGTGATGTCCAGAGGCCCCACTACCGGCGAGCAGTACGACGGGTTCTGAAACTCCACGACCACCTCCCCAACTGTCCTGCGATGGCATAAATCTGGCAGCGTCAGTCGGTCCATCGTCACCGTCGTCTTCCTCAGCAGCGCCACAAACAAAATGTGGATGAGCAGCAGCAGCGCAGCGACGGCGCCCAGCACCACGACCCAGCTCGGGCCCTTCCTCTCTCGCCTTCTGCGTGGATTCCAGTCATCGTAGGCCGCTTCTCCAGCATCTGAGCGGTCCAGCAGCGGCTCTAGACCCACCGCCGCGTCGTGCATCTTCATCTCGGTGCGTCCTTCCGTCTTGAAGTGAGACGAATCTCCAACTGGTCATGTTTTGGCCAATGGGATTGCTACTATGACTTCGTAACGGCTTTGTATTTCAGCCAATCACCTGCGATGATTTACTCCAAGGCCACTTCAAGTTACTTCCGCCATGTCGACCGTCCGCGAGCTGCTCTCGGGACTGCAGGACCGCGGCAAGCGGACGCCCGCGTCTGTGCGCCACTTGCTGCTGGAGCTGGCGTCGTGTTGTCGCTGCGAAGAAGCCAAGACCTTGATCCTCGCCGACGGTCTGGAGCCGCTGCTGGCGTTGGCGGCGGACGACCAGGAGCTGCCCAGAGGAGAGACGCTCGAAGTGCTGCTGGAGCTCCTGGTGTTGCTGCTTCTGGACAACCCCAAGGCCAAGACCGATGCAGCGAGAGGAGGAGCGCTGGAAGTGGCGGTTCGATGTCTGCACGAGCTCTCGATGGGCGCTGCAGGCGGCAGAAGACGCGCAAAAATCCTGAAGCGAGCGCTGGAGCTCGTGGATCTGCTGTCGCTCACTTGTGAGTCCCAGCAGGAAGAGAGACAGGCGATCGTTATTAAGCAAGTGGTGGAGATGATAACGCGCGTGGAGGAAGATGCCACAGTGCTGGGGAGAGCCGTCGACACGTTGGGACGGTTTATTGATGGTACTGCGGACAGGATTCAGATCGCTGCGAAGGAAGGAGCGATCACGGTTCTGATTGAGTTACTTAAACTGGAAGGTGAAAAGCTGGAGCTAAAGCGAACAGTATGTGTAGTACTCATGCTGATGGGGGAAGCGCCTGGGATGCTGCAAATGATGGCCGCGCAGAACATTGTCAGCGCGTTGCGTGTATGCCTGCGGACGGAGACGTCTGCTCGCCAACTGGAATATGCTGTGGTGTGTTTACTGCAACGGCTCGCTCGAGAAGCACGAGTATATGGTCAGATTGTACACGAGCAAATGGTACCGATCCTTTTTCGTGTTATTGAGCGGAACAGCGATAGCAGAGAGATCACCGCGGCCGCGTGTACCATCATTGCCGATATAACAGATTTTGCGTTGCAGTGTAAGTTGGATCTTTCGCCATTCGTCGAGGGTTGCCAAGGAAAAGTGCTTGTTCTAGCTGCTACTTGTCACGCGCAAGACTCCAGCGTGGTAGATAGTACGTTTCGTTTTTTTGTCAATGTTTCGAGCAATCCTGTGGAGTTACCGCAATTGATCAACTCGGAAACAATTGAGGGTTTGCTGTCATTATATGTTCTTGCCGGCGGATCCGGTTACCTAGCAGAGCTAGCCGGACATTTGGTTCACGTGATTTCGAGTCTCAGCCGAGCAACTCTACAAAAGTTTACAATTCAAGAAGAAGATATCACTCTCCCAGCTCTTTTTCTTTGCTTGCGAAATTATCATGAAGACACACAATTTACATCCCAGGTGTTCAGCATATTGGCAAAACACTGGAAAACACAGGTATGTTTTATATTTTAACATCAACAAGTGATGTCATTACTACTTAGTATTAACCCAACGTTTATGCCGATCTAGTGCCAACCGAAGAGTGTGCGCAGCATTATGGGGTACGTTGGCATTGCGATTGAGGTACTTTGCAGAAATATCTCCCTCTTACAGTCATGGAGTGACGAGGTATAATTATTCTGAGGATTGGGATATGAATTTGTCAGTGCACTAACTCGAGAAAATAAATTATGAACGTAATATTTGAGCATAGGCAACAGAAATCTGCAACTTCATACGAGAAATGATGCTGTCGAAAGATGGCGCCGATGTTGTGCTGGGCTGTGGTGGAAAAAAATTATTAGAGGTCTTACACACTTATTTTTCTGGTCGTGGTGGTGATACCCTTTCAAATTCTAGAAACTCTTGTGAGCATGGTACATCGATAGCAGCGCCTAAATCCCCAGTTATGACAGCCAGTGGAGAGAAAATCGCTATCGTCGTGGTAAATATGCTTGAGAAAGCAGTCCTTGGACTTACTGATCTGGTAACAACGAATGTTATCGCACCCGCTGATCCAAGTGCAGATGACCAACAACTTGAATTGCTGGACGGTGTTGCATCGTTGCGAATTGGAGACGCAGAGTATGATGAGTATGTCGCCAAACTAATTCATTTGGAAGATTCCTGTCATTTCAAATCGATAAAAAATGCAGCACTTAGGAAAAGCAAAGAGTGCACTGGGATTGATATTGCGGCTACTCCAAAGCTTGTGGGTCAAATGCCTTCGGAACTTGGAGCAGATATATTGCAAGATGTCCCTGATGAAAGAGACGACGAGCTTGTGCATCAGATTGCAAGTGGCAAACGTGAGAGTGGTGATGTCACTGCTCCTGTTGACTCTTGTGGAGAAGATGAAGCTGACGCCGAAGCGGATGTAGAAAATGTTGAAGAAGACAACAACGACGATAGTGATGATAGTGATGATGATGATGACACCGAAAAAGAGAACTCTATGGGTAATCTCGTTAAAGTGACACGAGTTCCAAGTTTGTGTTCATTTACTCGCACCGTTACCGAGTCACCACTTGATCGGCGAAACTCGATTTCAAGCAAACCCACGAGCAGAGAAACGCTAACACCAAATTTCTATGATCACCTCCACGATCGAAAATGGTATTACCTCGATGCTTCTTGTATAAAGTACCCGAAACATCCATCAAGAATGAACCATGACGAACAAAATAACCCTGAAGAGGAGTTTGTGCTCGATGAGCCAGGATTTTTAGAGCCATGCAATCAGCCTGAAGGTGAAATTGGTACTCGGTTTGTTGAAGAGGCAGTTGCCAGGAGAGCTGCGTTCATTGACAGTGATGTTAATTCGAGAGCTAGAGTCGTGTACGAAAATATGTCGATGGTAGAAGACCGTGAAAAAAAAGTTGCAGGTATCCCTCCGTTCTTGTTGAACTCAGATGCGACACAACACGATACTCTTTACTTCGTCCCCGAGAAAACACAGGCGTTTCCCGATCTGTCTAGCAGCTTGACGTTTGATAGTAACTTCGAAAGTGGGAATCTGGAGCGAGTAATTCAGATAGGCCAGTTTGAGTATGATCTTGTCCTACGGCATGATTTCAATAGTACCGGGCAAATGCAATGGTTCTACTTTGCGGTCAGCAATGTTCAACTACCGAGTGAGAATGCCGTCAGTCCACGTGGTGGGCAAAAGTATCGCTTCAATATCGTGAATTTATGCAAACCAAATTCACTATTCAATCAAGGATTGCAACCAGTGGTGTACTCTGTGAGAGATGCTCAAAAAGGGAAAGGCTGGGTTCGTTCGGGGTCGGATATCTATTATTTTGCAAATTCATTTGCGCGTCCACCGCGAAATCAAGCCGGTCCTGTTCCAAATGACGCAGTCACTATTAACAATGCAGCTTCGACAGCCTCCATGTTGACGTACTTCACGCTGACATTCACCCTTGAGTTCTGCAACGCAGATGATACCTACCTGGTTGCACACAGTTATCCTTACACGATAACAATGCACCAACTTCATATTGATACCATCCTTCACCGCTCGGGGTACGATGTACGCCAAATTCTTCGACACAGTACGCTATGCACAACGCTGAGTGGGCGAAGCTGCGATCTGCTGACGATTTCAGACTATTCAAACAGCAACGAACTACATATTCGTAGGGCAGTTTTCATCACATCTCGTGTGCATCCGGGGGAATCTCAGGCGTCTTGGATGATGCGTGGGGTGATCGATTTCCTGCTGGGTAATTCCATGGTGGCTCGCATTTTGCGTCGAATGTTTGTATTCCAGATCATACCAATACTCAACCCAGACGGAGTGTACTATGGCAACAGTCGATGTGGGTTATCTGCGTGTGATTTAAATCGCCAGTGGCAAACGCCCAGTAAAGCTTTACATCCGACAATTTTCCACGCAAAGGAGCTGCTTGCCAAAGAGCGCTCACAACGAGGAGTGGTCTTTTATTGCGATATGCACGGCCACTCCCGAAAGAAGAATGTGTTCATGTATGGATGTGATACGAAACGAAAACCAAATCCAGCGGCGCGGGCGTTTGCGAAGTTGTTTTCCATGCAGCAAACCGCAAAAAAGTACATTTCGTTCCCTGATTGCAGTTTCAAAGTGAGCAAGGACAAGGAGACAACTGCGCGCGTGGTAGTAGCAAACGAGCTGAAAATTAACTGGAGCTTCACACTAGAGGCTTCATTTTGCGGATCCAACTATGGTGATTTGCAAAATATGCATTTCAACACCAAACACCTCCGTGAAGCAGGAGCGTCGCTCTGTGAGACACTGTTCCAGGCGTGTACAAGCGACGGAAACGTCCGTGATAGGGTAACATCAGCCGTTGACGATGACATGGTTTGCATCCCACGAGAAATCGAAACCTTATTGCGTGAGGCAGGAGCTTTTTGTGAAAGTTCTCCAGTGAATGAAGACACCAACGCAAACACGCGTGCATTATCTCAAAAAGGGAAAGCTGGATCTGGGAAGAAACTTTTAAATGAAGCTACTCCAAAAAGCGTAAGGCGAAAGAGCTCCAAAGCACGGGCAATTGGAACGTCGGAATCAGGATCTTCAAAAGCGGCAGATGCCAACGAAGGTTTGGGGAGACGACGAAAGCTCAGTCGTCAGCAGAATAAGTCGACGTCGGTAGCGTCGGGTTTGCTTGATGGGGTCTCTCGCGAAGTTTCGATCCCGGCCTTTGTTACAGATGACTCTGCCAGTGGTCTAGATCTCGCGTACATTCCACCGCCTAAGCTGAGCGGTAGAAAGCTACGTAGCAAGTACCCCAAAGTTCGGAGAACGAAAAGCAGTCCAGACGGCCATGTGAAGTCTCGTCGACGGGCTATTCCAAGTCTTTCCTATAATGCTTCTGTAGACGAACCCGAGGACTCGTTTGGGGTGTCGTGCTATGGTGGTAATGCATCGTCCAACCGCCCTTCAAGCGACTCGATAATGCCATTGGTATCTCCATCGAAACTGACAGTGGCAGTTCCAGGCCCGCCTACTTCTTCTGTTCGCGTATCACTTGGCAGTTTTCAGGGCCTCGAGTCCACGTACGTTCGATCACCCAAGTCTATCTCGTTTCCATACCCGAGTAATGTGCTAGGTATCCCAGTCCGAGACTCATCAGTACTTCTCCCGTCTCCAGTTGGTGAAGTTACGCGGTCCCCCAAAGCACCAGCTAATCGAATTCGTTTTAGGTGAGTTCTCTCATCATTGTGTAGGGTGCTTCTCACTGACGTATATTGTATGCACTTCTAGAGGAGCTGGGAGACAATTTGCAGCTGTCAACACCATCCCGCGAGCAAGCATCCACGATATTCTGGTAAGGTTCAGCGGGACTCATTGTTAGTGGACTTGGCGTAACAATTCCTTTGTCTTCTACCGCTAGCGAATCGACTCGGTGACAGCGTTTCAGTCATACGAAGCCGACTTGATTAATGCTTCAACCATGGTTATCCGGCAGCGTGGGAAATTTTCGGCAAACAACAACGCACCGTCAGCTGATGAGAGGAGTCTCTCTCCGCCGTCATCTAATTATCTGAATTTCCCGAGCGTCATGTAGCTGGAACGCGAGTCATCGGAATCATGCCACTTAGTGATCCTTGTTCAGCTTCGTTGCAGCTGCTGTCACAAGGAGGTTCAAGCGATGTTCTACCCGCTGTAGTCGACTTAGTGTGGATAACTGTTCACGACGAAGAGATGCCAACAAATTCTCTCGGCATTGGTGAATTGCAGACCCCACACTGATGTAGTCGCCCACGGACTTCTTTCGGAGCTCCCGCTGAATGGATGTGTGTTTGTAGAGACTGTCACAAACTAGAACGTCAGAGTGGTGCGTTAGATCTTGAAACGTAATGTCCAGTGTCATCTCCTTAGTAATGAAAGTCCTTACGTTTTTGGCGAGTGCACACTCCAAGATTAAATGCAAGGAATCGTTTCCATGAAATCTGTATTGTACGTGCGCACGCGTGCTTCAGTTCGCGTTCATATTGTTGCACTCGTAGTAGGTGAATGAAATGCTTGTCACGCTCATCAAGCCAAAGAAGTGAGAAAAGTGCTGCGCTCTGTGTAAAGTAAATTAATAACCCCATATAAATTGCATCAGCTAACCGTGAACCCAATATGATAAATCGAATACGACGTACCAGTGCAGCAACCAACAAAATGCCAGTCGCCATCCCACCAATTACCAAAAGCACTTGACCAGCAGCTGTAATCGGTACAATATCCCCATAACCAACCGTAGCCATCGTCAGAGCCACAAGCCACATCGAGTTTGAAAGCGAAGCCAAGTTCGGATTAACAGGTGTCTCCACGATAGTAAGAGCGTACGAAGTAAGTGTCAATGCACCAAAAAAGGCGGCCAAGAGCAGCCGAAATGGATGTGACTGCAAAAAGCACTTGATCGCGAAAAGTGGGGTCATCGTGTCCACGCGGTGCAGCGCCCCCAGGTATGAAGTGTGATAACTAACGAATACAGTGCAAACGTGAGTATGCAATGGATGGGAAAGTCTTTAAGACAAATCGAAAGCTATGGCACCTGGCAAAACTTGACAAATTCCGAAGCACACGTGGGATCATGTAAAACCTCAGCAGCGCAAGCAATCCCAATACTTCGAACCTACACAGCAAGATCGTCAAAACTTGAGATGCCACAGACAAAAATACTTTGTCCAGCCACATACGGATACGAGTACTCGAGATAACAATTTTTTTCGTTGACAACGAACGGGGCTCCACAAGGCTCGTCTTCCATGAAGAACTTCCATTCGCGAACGTTGAAGCTACCACTGGTGCCAGGTGGAACGAAGATAGAGCACACAGCAAGTTCCGATGCAAGTTGCATTAACTGCTTCGGCATTCTTAATATCCTCACGCCTGGTGGTAGGACGTTGCGGCGGATTAGGATCCTACGATGGAGAA
Organism: Phytophthora cryptogea; assembly: GCA_000468175.2. Lineage (NCBI taxonomy): Eukaryota > Oomycota > Peronosporomycetes > Peronosporales > Peronosporaceae > Phytophthora > Phytophthora cryptogea. The sequence goes on from KV744003.1 coordinate 58,627, forward strand.
CGAACCGCCAGCAGATGAGGCCAATCAGAGACGCCGTCAGCACAGCGTTCGCCACGCGCAGCACAAGCTTTAATTTCATACTGACAACATATTCATTGTCCAGAATCACCAACAGCACTCCAATCTGCAAAAAAAATCACGTACACCATCAATAAATTTGCAACTTTGTAAGTATCACTTTCTATTATAAATCGTCTTGCGGTCTCACCATCGCGATGCAACACGCCACGTTCTCGATAAAGTGCTGTCGTTCGTACAGTTCTTGGAGAGAGTACACGTCCTATAGGTAAAGAGGCAATTATTGCATTAGAACAGTTGGATATGTAGGGCGATAGGTAGATAAAGTACTATAATATTAGATATAGGACCTGAATGACATGCTTGGCCACGCGTAGGTTGTCACCTGTAGGCGGGAGATTTGGCGGCAGGTACGCGCTACTTCTGCGTCGAACGAGTTCGGTACCTGATGCGTCACTGTGTTGTCGGAAGGCCTCCTCCACCTGTTGCTCCACAGCCTGACGCTCCTCATTGAGCCGCGAGGTTTGTCTTGGAGCGAGCATTTTTGGATTTGGCTACAAATCGTAAAAGCGTTAAAACAGTACTTAAAAACAGTTAAAACTGTCATTTAGCAAAATGGTGGACACAACGCTTGAGACAGGAGCTGTGGTGCAGACGACGCATGTGGCCAGCGGCTACTCGTTCCGAGCGCTGGTGGAGCGCACCACCTCCTCCGGACCGTTGATGCTGAGTCTCTGCAGCATGGAGAGGCCCTACGAGAAGCTGAAAGTGGCGCTTAACGGCCACGTGAGTTGGGCGTTGGCCGCCGCCAAGTTCGCCGCCTTTTTACTGGAGTTTGACGCTGCTGAAGATGCCAACGACGGCAGTTTCCTGGTACATTTCAAGTCGCTGGCGCATCAGAAGAAAATGAGTCGCTCGCAGTCCATTGGATGGTACTTGGGGGTGGCTGCGTTGCCGTCCTTGAAGCTGATTGGCGACGCTGGCAAGGGAGACGACACTTTGTTCCGCGTGACGATTGTGTCGACCCGCGCGGCATTTGCACTGGATACGACTCGGTCGCTGACACCGCAGGACAAACACGCATCCATTTTGAGCGAGTCCCAACGACGCTCCTTCATGCAGCACGGATATCTTCAGATTCGCGGCGCTGTGCCGCTGCCGTTGGCAAACGCAGCGCTGCGTCGCATCAATCACGACCTCGGCATTCCTGGACGAATGATTGACGGTGGAGTGGAAGGCAACATTAAACTGGCTGGTAATACTTCCAACAGCGAGCCGATCCTGGATCTCTACTACCTCTCGGATGTGTGCAAGTACGTGGAAGCGCTAGTCGGTCTCGACCAAGTGGTGCCGCCGCAAGGAGCTCAGATTGCCTTGCGCTTTCCGGAACTAGGCGATCCACGCGAGCCGCTGGGTACAGAGTGGCATACGGACGGCATGCGGCAGGGTCGACTGCACCCGTTCACGTTGTTGGCGGGGATTGCTCTCTCAAATGTGCAAGAACCGCTTTGCGGGAACTTGACAGTTTTCCCGGGATCGCATGAACTACTTCAAAGCCGTCTGACCGCAGATGGTAAGCTTCATGGCCATGATGATGAATGTTACAAAGCTGACAGCGTCTGGGGGGATGGCACGCTACCCGATCTGGGAACGCCCGTGCAGCTTCTAGCAGCTCGTGGCGACCTCGTTCTGGCCCATCCGAACCTTGCTCACCGTGGAGGCCTCAACTTTTCTCCAGACATCCGCTACCAGGTCTACTTTCGCATCAAGCACAAGCAATTAGACGAGCTGCAGGAGCAATGTGCCAAAAATCTGTGGTGCGACCTAGAGGGACTCAACGGAGGTCCGAGTTCTATCAGCCAAGATGCTTAGCGTTTATTATATAAAGCGATTGACAGACAAAGGTTCGTGACGCGGAAGAAGACTAAGCACGAAAATGACTCACAAATTAGATGCATCATCATACTACTCGGCCAGATTCCTGCTCGGTGGACATGGACGGATGCTTGAGCTGAAACTCAGTGGAGGCAGTGGCTGCGTATGCTGTCGATGGCGCACCGCTGTTCGGGTACACATTCTCCATGTTGTTTGTGGCGGGGCGGCTACTCGTTAGCAACATCGTAGCGGATGTAGTTGCAACCGGGGCTGCGCTGGCCGCGACTCCACCAGTAGACGCCAGGATGTCCTGAAAGTTCATTTTCCGCCGCCGCGCATCTGCAAATTGGCCCATGTCGAGCGTGCGGGATCGTCCGTCACGCGGCTGACCCATCGTGGGGCCACCAGAAGTAACAATTGCTGGTGGTCGGCTCAGCAAACTGCGACTGGAAAGGGACGGTAACGCACTAGCACCTTGTTGGGCGTCGTTGCCGTTCGAACCAGAAGCTGGGGGAGGATGCAGATAGGGACTCGCACTGATAGTCATGGATCGCATTCGCGTCACCTCGTGGCCTGGATAAGGCGCGGCTCCTGAGGAGTACTGCGCAAAGCGGCTATCACTTGCATCTCGGCGTGCTGGTGGGGGAGGAAATTGAGGGTTTCCAACGGACGGGATGGAAGGCCGCATAGAGCTTGACGCAGTAGGTCGAGGGGGGAACATCGGGTTGCCACTGGTCGGAATGGATCGGCGCTGACCATAAGCTGGAGGCGGCGGGAACGACGGGTTGCCTGCAGACGGAATCGACGAAGCTCGAACAGGGGTGGCGCCCATTTGCTCGCGAAGGCTCGTGACCCACCCATCGACTTGTGACACATCGAGGCCCGTGTCCCTTGCGAGCTGCAAGCGCTCCGTGTCATTCGGGTACGGGTACTCACGCCGCGCGTTTGCATTTACCCACTCCTGTAGAGTCTTGTGACCACGCGGAGAGAGACTGTTTCGCGGGGCACGTCCGTCGCTGCCGCGCTCCAGTACACGTTCCCTAATTCGCTCTGCATCCAGATAATCATCTACATCCGTTCTCGCAGGGGCCTCTGACATGGATCGCATCGCGCGCGGCGGGTACATCGGTGCGTTCACGGGAAACGCCTGCGGTCGCGCGTATCGGTCGAAAGTTGCGGGGGCCATCGCAGCGTGAGGAGGAGCACCCAAGCTTCCAGCATCGAACGAGTGCCGCACTGCGGTGCGCGGAGCATAACTGCTATCTGCGTATTGTTGGCTGGGTCCTGAGCCCGGGAACTCTCGCACAGCCGTGTGGTCAAACTCCATGGCCGACTGCAGCTGGCGGGAGTGTTCACGACGCATCATGGGCTTCCATATGCGCTTGCGCGCGTTCGTAAACCAGTTTGTGAGCTGCTTCATGCTAATGCCCGTCTTCTTGAGCAGCATTTGCTTGTCCTGTAATAAACCGTCAACACAACGCTCAAAAGTCAGTTTCCTGTCAACAGAAGCGTTCTCGTGACAACGCGTACCTCGTCTGTGGGGTACGGGTGCTTGACGTGCTCGCGGGAGAGCATCCACCCCTTGAGAATAGCGACTGTGTGCGGGGGCAGCTCGCGTCGCGACTTCTTGGTCGGCTGCTGCTCCTTCTTGTCCGCGTCAGTCGTCTCGGCGCTTCCGTTGGCGCCGTCATCGGCAGGACTGGAGGGCTGTTTGCGCTTCCTGTCGGCGGTGGGGGGCGACGTCGCGTTCGTGACGATGGCGGTGCCTCCGGACATGTCGGCGCTGCTGCTGTCGGGATCCGAGGCGGGGGCGACGTCGACTGGAGCCGCGGGCGTCCCGTGTGGATATGCGAAGGGCTTGACTTGGTCCGAGCTCTGCTGCTGAGCCGTCATCATGTTGGGGAGGGGGGAAGGAACGAACTGGCTTGGGCGCGTGTGCGAGCTGCTCTGGCGCTGGCCTCACGTGGATCTTTGGGTGCGGAAGCCTCTCGGCGCTTGGTGTCGCAGCGGAGGTGTTGCCGCTGCCGGAGAAGCGCTGGGGCGGACGTTTCGAGGCGACGACTGTGCTTGACTGCTGATGCCACCCTTGACTGTGTGACCCACGTAGCCGAGAATTCTCCCGCCAGCTGCCGCGCCAGATTTTTCGCCTGACTCGAAACCGTGTCCCGATTTGATTGGCACATGTGAAATGACAGGTCAATTTGTATGAAACAGATGTTCTGCTTGTCAGCGAGTTTTGAAGGGTATGCGTTCATCAGAGGCGGGCTGTCAGTGTGCCATCATGGTCAGTCAGCTGAGGTTGCCCAACCGATGGCCGGCATAGGGTCAAGAAAAGCGCTCGCCTCAAGTGTGCCGCGACTGGGGATTCGCCATCACTCCAACCGCTTTCGCTCACATGGCCGGAATCCGTCTGGGCATCTCATGGACGCAACCGTTGATGCAGCACGTGCTTCAGGTGACTCACACCCACGACGGCCATGATGGAATGGATGGCTTCAGTCGCACCTAGTCGAATACATGCACCACAAAACGTTTACGTACCACACCTCTAAAGTCCATCAGATGGACTCGCGACTACCGGTATCCGCGCTCCATCCAAGGCGCAAGCGCAAGTTCTTCGCCGACCTGGCCCAGCTGCTGGACGAAGACCCGCCGGAGATACGCCCACTCCCGAATGCCTTCTACGGGCCGGAGCTGCCGGAGGGCGCAGCAACTTCTGCAGCCGAGTTTGATGCTGCGTCCAGTCCCAGCGTCGCGTCCGTGACTCAGACTCAGTTCGTGGCCTCGCACTCACTCACGGGCGACTCGTTCGACTTGGTCGAGTTCGGCGCGCCACGCACGAGATCCAGCGGGGTCGGCAGCGTCGGAGCGAGCCAGCAGAGCTCCTCACACAACGACTCCATGGCAGACAGCCTGCTCTTCCTACCCACTGCTATGAGCAACAGCAGCCTCAACACCAGCAACGATGGCCAGAAACGGCTGCAGCACGTACGCTTCGAGTTTGGTATGGAGAAGAACCGCGCGAGTGAGGAGGCCAAGGGTGAAGCCTTGCCAGTGACGATACTGGTCAATAGCGGCATGATTTCGGAAAAACTACCAACCGCCGTGCGGTTGGAGCTTGCAGACTACTACGACAACGACCGCATGTGTGAACTGTCGCCATGCTGGTTACGGACCGATGGAGCATCGTGCGAAATGCACCAGGGCGCTGTTCGTCGACCGATGCTACTTTTCTGCCTGCAGGCACTGGATGAATTCATTGCGTGGAATGAATGGCAAGGACAGCAGCGCTGGCGTGTGCAAGCGTGCAAACTTGCTCGACGAGTGTTCACAGCCATGTGGGAGGCGGACGTGCTGGGCACGGCGACTTCCGGTCGAGATATAGTACTGGCAGACTGCGTGGCGAAGAAGACGACTCAAGCTGGAGTGGCACTTGATGTCTGGCGCATAATCGCTCAGTACTGGGACAAGTACAAGCAGAACTATCTTCACCGGCAAGAGCTATACTTTACCGATGCCCCAATAAGCGGAGCTATGCAAGCTATATCCAAATGGGACCAAGTGCGTAGTTTGCTTCACATCTACGGGATGAAGTCGAGTCAAGCGCTACGACTTGTAGAGCAGCACGGTGCTGGTCAGCTACATGCATGCGCCCTTACAAATGAGCGGCTTCGTGCGGTGACATACGGGATCTCTTCCATTGAGCAACTGCGCGTTGGCATGGAGTATTTGGGTTGTCGGTCTCCTTCCGCGTCTGCCACAGCGGATGCAGCCATCGTCCGACGACCCATGATCAGCCAGCAAGACGGTAAAACGGCATTCAATGCCATTCTTATTCATCTCAAAAAGTGGGATGAAGACGTTCAAGTGTTTCCTTGTGGCTCCTTTTCTCGTGGGGCTGCATTCATATCGGTGCTTGACGTTCTCGTGGCGGTTCCTGCTGCTCAAGGGCATTTAAGCGCAAATGATGAAGCAGATGATATTTATTTTCAAGATGTGGTGACGGCACTGGTTGCAGCGAAGGTGATTCAGAAAGATGCAATGCGCCAGCTTACAAAACACCGTGGGGCATGCATTGTTCCGTTTAAGAACAGCTCACTCCTGCTGGACCTGAAGGTCTATTGCCCACCAAGAAGCTGGTTTGCACTTTCGTACTTCACAGGCCCCGAGGATTTTGTTGTGGCATTATTCACCAGTCTCTTGAAGCGATCATTACGAGAGATCCCGGATACCTCATTTGAGTGTATATACGCCACTGTAGCGGAAGTTCTTGGGCAGGACACTGTTGTCGAAGTCGCATCCGAAAAGGACCTTTTCGATCTTCTGGGGCGAGAGTATATACAACCAACTGACCGAATCTAGGGTACTTCGAAGTAACGTTATTAGCTTTACGTTTGATTGCATCGTTGCAGTAGCTCTCATCAGCATCAGCTGCAGTATTTATTCAACGGTTAACGAGTTGTGTCGTTGTCGTAAAATTGAGACGCTTACTTGGGCGGCATGCGGAGAGCACCGTCGAGGCGAATCGTCTCGCCATTGAGCATCTTGTTGTCAATGATCGAATGCACAAGCTGTGCGTACTCCTCGGGATTGCCGAGACGGCTCGGGAACGGAACACTCTCACCCAACTGCTGCTGCATCTTTTCCGGAAGTCCTGCCAACAGCGGGGTCATGAACAGGCCTACACGAAAAAAAAGACACACCATCAGGTTAGCTAACGAGAAGGAAATCGTGCCATAGCTCCTAATGAGCCATTACCTGGTGCAATGGTGTTCACACGAATACCGTACGAGGCGAGGTCTCTAGCAAGAGGCAGTGTCATTCCCACAATCGCACCCTTGCTAGCAGCATACGCTGCTTGCCCAATCTGCCCGTCGTACGCAGCGATGCTGGCAGTGTTAATGATGACACCGCGCTCGCCACCAGGACCTGGTCTCGTTTTGGCCATGCTGCAATAAAAAAGAGAAACAGTGTAAGATCTCGGGTGTACAGCAAGCCCCAATCTCAGTTCCTTCTCACCGCTCAGCGGCAAGCCGCGCGACATTGAACGATCCAACAGTGTTGACGTTGATAGTTTGCTGGAATTGGAACAGCTGGTGCACACCCTTCTTGCTCAATGTCTTGATGGCCAACGCGATGCCTGCGCAGTTGACGACCGTGTTCACCGGTTCGCCGAACGAAGATTCTGCCATATCCAGCGCCGCCGCCACGTCATCTTCGTTGGTCACCTGCGCATACGGACGCACCGTGAGTACTCACATTTGTACGCTACATTAAACAGCTCAGAAAACAGCACAACGCACGTCAGTGGGGCTAAAGTGGCACGAGACGCCAAGCTCCCTGGCCACCTCGACACCGTCGCTGGTCGGGAGGTCGCACAGGATCACGCGCGCCCCGTTCTGCACGAAGCGAGTGGCAGTCGCTCTCCCGAGGCCGGAGGCGGCGCCCGTGACGATGGCAATACGAGACGCGAGGGCCATTGGCAGGCGGACTCTTTTGGGGGAATGCAGTGCACCCGATCCGATCGCTCGCTTGAAGTTCAAAGTTCAACGTGGTCCACACTGAGGAAGAGTGACATGTCACTATTTGCTACGCGTCACTTCAAAACACACACGTACGCACCATGACGGACGCTTCGCTCTTGCAGCGGGGCTTGCAGTTTCTGGAGGAGAATGACGAAAAGAGGGCGGGCGCGTGGCTCGTGTGGCTGCTTTTGGTGCTCGTCCGATGGCTGGTGGGTCTTCACTCGTACTCGGGCGAGCACACGCCGCCCATGTTCGGAGACTACGAGGCGCAACGTCACTGGATGGAGATCACGATCAACTTGCCGGTCTCCGATTGGTATTTCAACACCACGACCAACGACTTGCTGTATTGGGGACTGGATTACCCGCCACTGACGGCCTACGTCTCGTACCTCTTCGGACGCGTGGGAGAAGTCGCAGAGCCTGCTATGGTGGAACTCACGAGCTCGAGAGGCTACGAGTCGGCTACGAGCAAGGTGTTCATGCGCACGTCCGTCTTGCTGTGTGACATTGCTCTGTTTATTCCAGCAATCTATTGGATGGCGCGTGCAATTTACGGCTCGGAGCAATCGACGCGACGAACAGCGTTTCTGATGCTGATTTTGCTGCAACCAGCGGTCCTGCTCATTGATCATGGCCACTTCCAGGTATGATTGTACAGAACCCATTTTTTGTTTTTGAACATGGGGTAACTAACTTGCTACATGCTATGCTCGTTTTTGCTTGGGTCTTACAGTATAATAATGTTTGTCTGGGGTTCACGGCGCTGGGGGTTGCTCTTATCCTGCAAGGACATGAGTTCCTAGGCAGCGTTTGCTATTGCCTCGCGCTAAACTTCAAACAAATGGCGCTCTACTACGCCCCAGCATTCGGGATGTTTCTTTTTGCGCGCTGCATTTATCGAAAGATGTGCATTCTTCATCTTATTAAGCTCGCAGTCGCAGTCATAGGTGCGTTCGCGCTAATGTGGTTCCCATTGTGTGCGTTTCCGTCGGCGAATGAAACATGCTTGTCCACAATGACACAAGGTGCGTCGTTTTATCACGTGTGCCTGCTCACATGCATACTAAGAAATGCTTGTGTCCAGTTGTCCATCGCATCTTCCCATTTGGTCGGGGCCTTTTCGAAGACAAGGTGGCAAACTTCTGGTGCATTGCCGACTTTGCTCTTAAGATTCGGCGGCATGTGACCCCCGCGCTTCAGATGCGTTTATGGTACGGTACATGTAGAAGGAAATTGTCATTTGGCTGTCTTGGTATATACTGCATGGCTAAGTTTCGTGTTTGTTTGCTTAGCACTGTGCTGACCTTCGTCGGGTTTACGCCTTCGGTCATTGACCTCCTGCGGCGAAAGCCAACCAACTTGCGGTTTGTTTTGTCTCTGGCAATTTGCTCGCTGTCTTTTTTCCTCTTTTCTTTTCAAGGTCGGTGATTTTTGCTTATTTTAGTGGGTGTATGTGCGACTCGATACTGACATTGTTTTTCACCCAGTTCACGAGAAGACAATTTTGTTGCCTCTGCTACCGATCTCTTTCCTGTTTGCGCACAATGCTTTTCTTTCAGGATGGTTCAGCGTACTGTCAACATTCAGGTTCGATTCTCATTAAATGTTGTTATGTGGTAGCTGCTACAGTACATCTCCTAACTCGTTGCGATGTATCCTCGTGTAGCATGTTCTTCCTGCTGAAAAAGGATGGTTTGGTCCTTCCATACATTGTTCTGCAGCTCGCCTATACGAGCGTAGCAGTAGCTCCATTCTTGATGTCTGGGACTGCGAATCGCCTTCATGTCCAGCAAACTGAAATTGCGCCAGGCTACCAGCGAGACGGAAGCGCTCACCCCATTTTCCGGACTTACGTCATGGTAGGGTTCTCTCTCAATGTATAAATTAATGCTGCGTCGACTAAGTGTTTAATGGCTGTGCGTGCTTGTTGTTGATAGCTTTCTTTGCTAGGAATCGTTGTAATCCATACGGCACAAGCGTGGATCAGCCCACCAGCAAGATACCCGCACATTCACGACTACGTCTTTGCTGCGTATTCGTGCGGACATTTTTTGTTGGTCCTCGTCTACTTGACGTATTGGCAATGGACTGCGGATTCTAGAGCAATGCAAGACAAGAAACCCAAGCAAGAGTAGATCATAGACGTGTCTTGAAGTCAATGCAATTCACTTCTGTTACTACAAGGTTTGAAAATGTTTTCATCGAGACCAGCTAAAGCTGTTTTGCCCTGCTCGCAGTTACTTGTTAGACTTCAGGAACTTGAGCTGCTTTTTTAATCTTGCCTTCTCATCCTTGAACGCTTGCAGCTGCAATCGCAACAAGTAAATTAATACGACACGTTCACCCATTATGTATCACCAAACGGGCAGCAGCCGTACCATCTGGCGATCTTCTTCAGACACCGGAACCCTGTTCGACTTGATGTCAGCAATGAATGCTGCCTCGTTCTCACGTGCCTCAGCAAGAAGCTTCTCGAGCGACGCCTTCATCTCCGTTGGAGAGACATCGCCATGCGGAATAGGAATGTCGTCTGCGCCAGACCACACGGTACAAACGGTGTCAAACCTACTGGACATGCCCATCAAGTCACTACATATTCCGAACCGTCCATGCTGGGAGGCTCAACGTCCTCCTCCTCCTTCGAGTGTTCGGGCTTGGCTTCCTCCACCTCCTTCTTCTGTGTGACCACCGTCGGGTACCCCGCCTGCTTAGCGCGCCACTGCTCGTACTCCTCCAGACTCATGCCACGGCCCTCTGGTTCCTGGATGGGCAGCCATTTCTTGACACTCTCGGGCAGCACATCCGGGTCGTAGTACACGTACGCCACGCCACTACAAGGCGATCACCATTAGTCACGTTATATCTGTATTTTCATATCATTCAGACTCGTACCCGATGGCTCCGGCCAATCCCAGCAGCGTGAAGAAGCTCGAGTTGTCCTGGCCGCCAGAGTGCGGGGCCGCCCCGCCGTAGCTGAGACGGCGCAGCGTCGTGTGGCTGAAGGCGATGCGGCGAATCTGACGCGCAAACTGCAGAGGGATTACAAGTCAGCGACTCCGCCGTCTCCTACTCACTGCCCAGCGTCGTAACGTACCCGCAGAGGCAGCATGTCGATGGCTCTTGTTCAAGTAAAGATGCAGACGTGCGGTGATAAGCAGATGGTGTGTTCTACATCAATATCGGACATGTACTACAATAAGACCCAGTTGCGGTTTAACATCTTAATCTAGGAAGGCAATCAGCCTGGCCGGTGGGGATCGGGGAAAGCCGCCCAGGATGCTTGGCCGCGCCATCAGATCTCAAGCTCGCCGCCTCCGCTCGCCTCTCGTGTCCTCGCCGCTCCTGTCAAGCCCCATGAGCACCGCCGCCCCCAAGTTCAAGCTGGCGCTGTGCCAGATCGCTGTGGGCGACGACAAGCAGAAGAACATCGCCACGGCCACGGCCGCCGTGACCGAAGCCGCCAAGAACGCGGCGCAGGTCGTGTCGCTGCCCGAGTGCTGGAACTCGCCGTACGCCACCACGTCCTTCCCGCAGTACGCGGAGGAGATCCCGGACAAGAAGACGCAGCTGAACGAGAAGGACCACCCGTCCACCTTTGCGCTCTCGCAGCTCGCCGCCAAGCTCCAGATCTTCCTCGTGGGCGGCTCCATCCCCGAGAAGGACGCGGCTGGCAAGGTCTACAACACGAGCGTCATCTTCTCGCCCGAGGGCGAGATCCTGGGCAAGCACCGCAAGGTGCACCTGTTCGACATCGACGTGCCTGGCAAGATCACGTTCAAGGAGTCGGACACGCTGTCCCCCGGCAACAGCATGACGCTCTTCGACACGCCGTACGGCAAGATGGGCGTCGGCATCTGCTACGACATCCGCTTCCCGGAGCTGTCCATGCTCATGAAGAAGCAGGGCGCCAAGGTGCTGCTCTTCCCGGGCGCTTTCAACCTCACCACGGGTCCGGCGCACTGGGAGCTCCTGCAGCGCGCGCGTGCCGTGGACAACCAGTTGTACGTGGCGGCAACATCGCCTGCTCGTGGACCGGAGGGCGGCTACCAGGCTTGGGGTCACTCGACAGTCATCTCGCCGTGGGGTGAAGTTGTGGCCACGTGTGGTCACGGCGAGTCCATTGTGTACGCCGAGGTGGACCTGGAGAACGTCGAGGAAATGCGCCGCAACATCCCCACCTCAAACCAGACGCGTTCGGACATCTACGAGCTCGTCCAGAAGTAAGAGCGCTGGCTTGGCACAACGCTTCCCCTTCGCTTACAGGTGCACGTGCTCGTGCGTTCTACACAGGGTAGCTGTTGTTAGCCGAGTGCCACCCGGATATGAGTGCATGCCGTAACTCAGCAGTGAGATGTGTAAAAGGGTAGTACCATCCCAATCAAAAGTGTCTCCTCCTATTGTGCCTTGCTGCGTTGCGAGATTTACACTCTGTCCAGCCACTTCATTTCGTCCTCGAACAAGGTTCGCGCCTCCTCGGCCTTGGCCTCCTTCTGCTGCTTGAACTGAACCACAGGCGAATACTACAAACAACAACAAATTAGTCAACGCCGGATAATTTGAACAGTAGATCTTGGTCTTCTTACCTTCAGGTTCAGGTGCTGAGTTACGTTCCGGCGGATCCAGCCCTCCTGACGAGCAAGCCTATTCTTCACGGCCAGCATTTTTTTTTTGCCAATGGTTTGGTTCTTTGAGTTCAAGCGCACCGGCTCCCAGAAGAGCACGACGCGGCGCAGATCAGGCGACACATTTGCCTGAAAGGTAAAGAGAACGGTGGTAGTGTCAAGAACAATCCAAACCAGAAAGCAGCAGTAGAGGGCTTACTTCGATAATAGTGGGCACGACATCAGTTCCAGACAAGTCGGCATCTTCAATGAGAAGGTTCTGTACAAACTCCAGAACAGCAATGCCAACGCTCTCCTGTCGGTAGGTCACACGCTCCGCCTTGGGCTGCTTTGGCTTCTTTTCCAGCGGGGCCATGTTCTTGTTCTCTGAAATGCTCACAAAATATGGTAAGTTCGAGAGTCACATAATGCCGAATGTCGCTGGCAACTTCCACGTACTCAAGTTCGTGTTCAGCATTCGCTCGGCGTTCTTGCCCGTCGGCGCGGTGTTCGGGCTCAATTCTCCGAGCACCTTAAGCAGCTTCTTCTTCGGAATGCGTTCGGTTGCGCGGTTAATCTCGTCAGCACCGTCCTCGTCCTCCCCATCGTCCTCGTGGGCGTGACGCTGGTCAAAAGTGTCCATCCGCTTCTGAAACTCGGCCGGGCTCAATCGGAAGAGCTCCTCCGCTTCATCCAGAAACTTCTCCGTCTCTTCGTCGGGGTCTTCGCCGTCGTCGTGTTCGTCCTCTTCGTCCTCGGCGAGCTCCATCGTGCTCGGCAGCTCCTCGTCTTCCTCCTGGAGCGGCGCCGTGTTCGGATACTGCTTCTGCATCTCCTGAAACCACTTGTTGAACTCTTCGTCATCCTCCTGTCCATTGCAAACCAGTAATTACACGGTCAGCAAAGAATAGCATCTTGCTGCATCGACAAATGTCTGCATTGATACAGCACCTCGCTGCCTTGGAAGACCGCTGCGGGTTTCGAGGCCGAACCGCTGGGTGAACCTCTGCGATTCTGACGTGCCGGCGCTACAGCAGTTGCATGGAGAGTTCGTAGTTGCAGCGTCGCGCTGGCTGGCGCGTGCCTCAGCGCCAGTCGGAGCAGCCGCGCGGTCGGAAGCATGTCGCCGAGATGAGGCTCGCCAACCGCTCGTGTACAGTGGGTGTTTTACAAGTGGGTGGTGGGTTTTATTGTGCTGTACGCAATCGATTATGCATCATGCTCCTTCGTGATTGGCCATAATTCATTTATCTACCCATCCTTTCCTGATTGGTCAAAAGAAACTCGGTCTTTCGCTGGCGAAAGGATATCAGTTTCCAATTTTTGTCGATGGTGGTGACCGATCAGGAGTTGCTGCCGCTCGTGCGGGACGGCGGCTGCGTGCCCGCGGCCGAAGACGTGCCAAGCGTGACATCGTCCCAGCGCCGCAACGAGGAGGATCGCGTTGTGTTCCTCGTGGTGCCGGGGCTGGCGGACGACGACCACGAGGCCGCCGCCAAGATCGAGGCGGCGCTCAAGGCCAGCGACTTGGGCGTGCGCAGTGTCCAGATGGATTTGCTGGAGAAGCTGGTGAGGATTGAACTGCGCTGTCGTGCGGACGAGACGGCAGAGGCGGCGCTGGCGGACGTGGTGCGGCGCGCCACGCCCGACCAGCTCGTTGCCTACCCCGTCTGGCAGCACCGCGAGCGCATCGTCCGTCTTCACGTGGAGGGCATGCGCTGCATGACCAACTGCGGCCGTCAGGTGATCCGTGCGCTGGAGCAGATCCCCGGCGTGCTGCACATTCACGTGGACTCCAAGTCCAAGACGGCCGAGGTGGCGCTGGCCAAGGGCTGCACAGCTACGGAGGTGGATCTTATCAAGTACATCCGTGCTGCCAACCCAAGATTCGATGCCTCCATTGCCAAGGAGAAGAAGGAACGCACGAGTTCAGTTCCCGGGGCCATTTTGCTGAATATCACAGGCATGAGTTGCGCCAAGAACTGTGCGGCGAAGGTTCAGACGGCACTGCAGAGTGCTGACGGAGTGATTGACGCTACTGTCGATTTTGCCAACAAGCGCGCCACTGTTATCCTGGAGCCGGAGAGTAAGCTGACGGAAGAGGACTTGATCCAGGTTGTTCGCAGTGCTGGAAGCAAGTTTGATGCATCTCGCTACGAGCTTTTTAGCAGCGATGGCGACTCGCGTGTGGTGTACCTCAAGATCGATGGTATGAGCTGCGCGAAAAATTGTGCCAGGAAGGTGCAAGACGCGCTGAATGGAGCGACTGGAGTAATCAACGCCAAGGTGGATTTCGACACGAAGCGAGCTACGATTTTCTTGGATACCAGCAGCCACTTGACAGAAACCGATCTGATTGATGTGGTGCATTCGGCTGGCCAGAAGTTTACCGCGTCAGTAGCAACACCAAACAGTGGACCACGCACAATTCTTCTTGCAATTGAAGGTATGAGTTGTGCGAAAAACTGTGCCAGTAAGATTGAAAGAGCTTTGAACGCAGTTCCGAGCGTGGAAAGCGCAACGGTGGACTTCCTGCTCAAGCGTGCCACTGTACAGCTTGAATCTGGCAGCTCCCTCACCGAGAGCGATCTTATAGAGGTTGTCCGGGGTGCAGGTGCCAAATTTGATGCAGCGGTTTACGTTCCGTCTCGCAGTCCCCGCACCGTGTTGCTTGAGATTGAAGGCATGAGGTGCGCTAAAAATTGTGCACGCAAGATTCAACAAGCTCTCAGTGAGGCAGATGGTGTGGTTTCGGCGTCTGTGGATTTTGCAGCAAAAGAAGCTACGGTCGAAGTAGACCCGGATGGACAATTTAATGACGTGGACTTGCTGCAAGTTGTGAAGAATGCAGGACCAAAGTTCCGCGCTCAGCTCGTTAAGCCAACAATGGTCACTGGCAAGATTGAGGACGAGTTGCGTTTGACGCTGGCGGCACCTTCACCGACAACATCTGATGACGTTGCAATTTCCATTGACGACTCAGACAAAAATGAGATTGGAGAGGCAACACTTTTGATTGGCGGGATGACGTGCAACTCGTGCGCTAACTCGGTAGAAAATGCTCTGAAGCAGACTGAGGGCGTCATATCTGCTGTTGTCAGCTTCGCAACGGAGAAGGCGTCGATTCGTTTTGACAAGGACGTTGTTGGGATTCGAACACTCGTTGAGACTGTGGAAGATATTGGATATGATGCTTCGTACGTGTCGGGCGCCGAGGCACAGAAGGCTCTTGGAGATCAACGCGCAAAGGAGATCACGCGGTATCGTGTTGATTTTTTCGTCTCAGTACTTTTCACGTTTCCCATTCTACTCATGATGATGGTGTTTGACAACATCGCGCCGATTGCGCACGGTCTGGCATCAGGTATCCTGCCTGGTATTTCATGGCAAACACTGATTGTTGCGATTCTAGCTACTCCAGTCCAGTTTTACCCTGCCCGTCGTTTCCACGTGGATGCTTGGAAGGGAATGAAGAACCGTGTGCTGGGGATGTCGTTCTTGGTGTCTATGGGCGCCAACGCGTCATACTTCTACGGCCTGTTTAGCATCGTCCGTGCCTTTTTATTGAACGACTCCAGCGTGGCCAACCCAGACATGTTTATGACGTCGTCGATGCTGATTTCGTTCGTGATCCTGGGCAAGTTCTTAGAGGCAATTGCAAAGGGTAAGACTTCGGCAGCCTTGAGCAAACTGATGGAACTGCGGGTCAAGTCGGCCACGCTGCTAGTTTTCAGCACAGATGGCACCAGAATTCGGGAAGAGAGGATCGTGCCGATTGAACTTGTTCAGCGCGGGGACATATTGAAGGTGGTTCGTGGCTCATCAATTCCAGCAGATGGCGTCATTGTGTATGGCGAAGGTCGAATTGACGAGTCGATGCTGACGGGTGAATCGAAGACGATCAAAAAGGTTACAGGAGATCGCGTACTGGGAGCTACAGTAAATGTGGATGGCTTGTTTCACATGAAAGTTACGGGTGTGGACAATGATACAGCGCTGAGCCAGATCATTCGCCTCGTTGAAGATGCTCAGACGTCGAAAGCACCGATCCAAGCTTATGCAGACTACGTCGCGTCCATCTTCGTTCCAACAGTGCTGGTGCTGTCTTTCTTGACGTTTTCGGCGTGGTATATTTTTTGCGTGCTTGAACTCGTTCCCGAAAGCTGGATCCCACACACGGATAGCACGTTTGTGTTTGCTTTCAATTTTGGCATCGCAACCCTTGTGGTTGCTTGCCCTTGTGCATTGGGGTTGGCTACCCCGACTGCTGTCATGGTCGGAACGGGTGTTGGCGCAGAGCACGGTGTATTGATCAAGGGTGGGGAGCCTCTGCAGGCTGCGCACAGCATCAACACGATTCTGTTTGACAAAACAGGAACGCTAACCGTGGGGAAGCCTGTGGTAACTGATGTTGTAGTGCTCAGTAAGAAATTGAGCACTGAAGAACTTATCATCCTGGCGGGATCAGCTGAGCTCGGGAGTGAGCACCCACTAAGTAAGGCGATCATCGAGTACGCAAAGTTCATCTCATCATCTCTTGAGCAGCCCACGGGTTTCCGTGGCGTTTCTGGTCGTGGTATCGCTTGTATGGTAGGCGAGCACAAGGTTGTTATCGGCAACAAGGAGTGGATGGCCGATAACGGCTTGAAGCGTTTGACCAGTATTGTGCTTCAGCAGGCCACCCTCACGTTCCAAAATGCTGGAAAGACGACGATCTACATGGGCGTCGACGATGAGCTGAGCGCCGTTTTTGGTGTGGCCGATGCTCCACGAAAGGAGTCGATCCGTACGCTGAAAAAGCTGAAGCAGATGGGTTTAGAGGTGTGGATGGTTACCGGAGACAATGCGCGCACCGCGTTCACGATTGCAGACCAACTTGGAATCAGCCGTCGCAATGTAATGGCCGAAGTGGTTCCGTCCCAAAAGGCATCCAAGGTGAAGCAGCTCCAGAGCTCTGGCCGCATCGTTGCCATGGTCGGTGATGGCATCAATGACTCGCCTGCCCTCGCGCAAGCGGATTTGGGTATCGCAATCGGCGGTGGCACGGAAATCGCCGTGGAGACGGCTGGCATGGTTCTCATGAAGGCGAACTTGTTTGACGTCATCACGGCACTGGACTTGTCCCGGACGATCTTCAACCGCATCCGGCTGAACTACGTGTGGGCGCTTGGCTACAACTGCCTGTTGATTCCTCTGGCTGCAGGTGTGTTGTACCCGTTCGGCTTCAGCATCCCGCCCATGTTCGCCGGTGGCGCCATGGCCATCTCGTCTGTGTCGGTGGTCACCTCCTCGCTCTTGCTGCGCCACTACACCCCTCCGAAGCTGCCAGAGGACTACAGCGTGGACGAAACCAAGTCGCTGCTATTCAAGAAGCCAGCCGTCACGACGCCGCTGCTAGCCTCCAGCACGCTGGAATAGAACAACACGAAGATACATGTTGTAGTGCACTTCAACTACCTTTTCGTAATATTTCAATCCCAAAATTCACGTTACACGAGCCAACTTTCAGCAATACTAATAATCGATGGAGCACAAGGACGCCACCGCTGCTGCCATCGCCGCAGAACCTGCGGTGAAAGAGGGCGATGCGATGTCCAAGCGCCAGCTGAAGAAGATGCGGCGTGCAGAGCGAGACCCTGCCGAGCGACTGGCCAAGAAGCGCAAGTCCAAGCGAGACGCCAAGAGCGCCAAGCGCTTCGTGGCCGATTCGCCCAAATACTCTTTTGTCAACGGTAGTATTGTCAATAACTCCATAGAAATAGTGTTGGAGAATTGATGAAATTGTTGAAATGTAGGCTATCGGGTGGTGGAGCCGTACGTGTACGAGTTCCGCACATACGCCAAGGCGAGGTGGTTCGACCGGGAGCTGCTCGAGATTTTCACCAAGGAATTTGGTGCCAACTCGCCGGATTATTACGTGCGTTTCTTGTATTTCATTGCTATTGTGATGGTGGGCAACGAACGTAATGGTGTCGACTTTGGTGGAATTTAATAGAAACTCGCCATTGCTTCGGGACGCATCTCGGTGAACCACAAGATTGTACCTGCTGACACCATTATCAAGAACGGAGACTTGATCATTCACACGGTAAACTATCGGCTTGGTGTAGTTTGTGGTTGGTAGCTGGTTGCTGACTGAGCGTATTACTTTTGTATAGGCTCATCGTCACGAACCGCCTGTGTCGGGAGATGAGATCAAGGTGGTGTACGAGGACGACGACTTGGTACGTTTTGCTCAATTCAATGGGTAACATTTGTAGTTGTAGAGGCTTTCAGTTGACCATGGTGATGTTTATCATTTCAGATCGTCGTTTCCAAACTGCCTTCAATGCCTACCCACCCGTGCGGCGCGTATCGTCACAACTCGTTGCACTCCATTGTACAGGCTACTCGACCGGATCTTCCGCAGTTGCATATTGTGCACCGACTTGACCGGCTCACGTCTGGTACGCTCGATGAGGTTCCAAATACTTGTATGGCTTTTAATTTCGGTGCCTTATTCAGGTGTTGTGCTCCTGGCGAAGAATGCAGCGAAGGCGAAGGCTCTGTCGCACTGCATTGGTAATACCCGTTTGCTTTTTGTTTAAATCTATTGTCATTTTGGTCCTGATATGTGATATTTCAGCTGAGCGCCAGGCGTCCAAAACATACCTTGCACGTGTGCGTGGACAGTTTCCGGACGTCTTCGATTTGACAGTAAAAGAAAAATTGGTAAGCGCGGCAAAAGCAAACTGCCCCGCGAGTGTTATCACCTTCCCAGAGGAGGGTGCTATCCTCATCAATTGCCCTCTTCGTTGTTTGTCCGCTCGCGACGGCGTCTGGGAGTGTCACGAAGAGGGCAAACCTTCCGAGACGTTGGTGCGACTGGAACGCATCGACAAGTGCACCAGCCTCATGAAGTGCAAGCCAGTAACCGGAAGAACGCACCAGATCCGCTTGCACTTGCAACTCATTGGGTTTCCAATTGCCAATGATCCGTGCTATGGAGGAGAGCTGCACTACGGTGAAAGTGCAGAACGTGCTGAAGAAATTGCAGCTGCTAAGCGTATCAAAGCTGAACTTCGTCCCAAGGACCCAGTGGACTTTTCGACACCTCGTTTAGACACAGAGACTGAAGAAGAATTCATGAAGCGGACTTGCACGTGGTGCTACATTGGTGAATCTGAAGCTTTTAATGAGACTCAGCTGCATTGCTCGAAGATCTGGTTGCATGCGCTAGAGTACAAGGTACAATCACAGTTCCATTGCCTAGTATTGTGGGGTTATGGCTAATTTTTTGTCGTTTCCTTTTCTGTGACCAGCTTGACGGCCAAGAGTTCAAGGTGCCCCAACCTAGTTGGGCTTCTCCATCAACTGAGTACTAGCTGACTTCGTAAAAACTCTCTTACGCCACACTGGTTTGTTGGTCTAGGTGCGAAAGGCACTGTCAAGCAGCAGTACGTAGTCCACGTAGGAATTGTTTGTTGGGAAGAACACATCCGCTAGTAGATAGGAGTCGTCATCGGAAAGTTGTGGGGCAACCGATAGAAGAGCATCCATGAATTCATCCTCACGCAGTCGGCCATTTTTCTCGCTGTCTCGATCACGCAAGGCTTTTCGTAGCTGGTATTTCTTGGCTGAAAACACTCGCTGTAAAAGGCTCACAACGCGAGGATTCATTAGTGGTTGCAAGGTCTGGTTGTCTTCAGAAGTTTTACGAGCTGATTGTGGAGGCGTGTGGGTGGTTCCTAGCGTAAATGTTGACCGTCCTGTCGAGCGTGAGCTTTGAACTGGTGGTGGCAATGCTTCATCTCCATTAGTGTCGAAGTTCAGGGTGAAATCAATGTCATTCGAGTCAACTGCGTCCTGATGCTGGCAAGGTAATTGGAAAACAAAGTCACACAGTCGGTGGATGTCGATTCTTCCGGTACTGGAAGCAAATCGTGCTGTTAGCATGTCGATTTCAGGTTTTGACAGTGCCTCGGATCGGTCACTCATCACGCGCAGCAAGTCGCTGATTGATACTAGGCCAGAATTTGCTCCAGCGTAGGAGAGCAGTCGCCTTGCTTTAGAGATTTTCATGATTTTTGAACTCAAGCTTTGTGATGCATCTCCACGCTCCTCGTGCTTGGGCGGTTTATTCACGAGCGCTGCGAGAATATCACAGAAGTCATCGTAAGCGAAAAGAGGTTCGTGTTGGTTGTTGTCAGAGTCTATATCGTTCGCAAACCTTCGGAACAGCGTTATTATTTGCTGTTCGTTCATACTCGAAACGAGACCAGCTCGGCTCAACACCACTTTCATTTGTTCCATGTTTACAAGGTGAGAGCACCTCCTGTCAAGCTGTCGCCACTCTTGGCGTAGGTCAGTTTGACGTAAGCAATTCATCCAGCTCTTAGCTACGAATGCTAGCACTGCCGAACTGTCAGAAAAGCGGAAGACCTCAGAATGACTTTCACAGAAACTTAAAGTTTGATTGTCAGCTTCGACAAGCTCAAGTTGTTGGTGTGGTGAAAACTCAAACCTGAGCACGGAACCCACGAACATATCTTGAGCTTGATAATGCGAAGTTGTATCTGGTTTTCGTTTGTCGGAGCTGTCCACAAGTTTCGGGTCTTTGCGATACCGAGCACGATCCAGAAAGCGACCACCAAGAACCCCAGAATTCCGTACACGCGGTTCAAAAACTGCTAGCGTCTCGTCCTCGAGGAAGTAAGTTACCACAAATTCACGTTGAGCATTAATATCACCACGAGACAGTCCTCGAAAGCGAGCACGAAAGCGTAATTGCTTGCCATCCAGCTCATCGTCTCGACAAAGTGGAGTTGTCGTATAATGTTCACGGGATTGACCTCCCGGAATTGGAGCCACCAGACCACCTTGCATGCAACTATTGTTGTTGTTGGCAGAATAGCCGCTAGTGCCTCTGCCATTGGAGATAGGGGCTGCTTGTGGATCCTGTGCAGCGCGAAATGGTTTCCATTTAGCTACTGTCTCTGTTACCTCAGGTGACGGTGGTTTGAATCTCTCCTGAGTCACTCCATGGGTCTCAAGATAATACTCGCGCGTGAACAAATCGCAGTCTTCAAGCAGCAATTTTCTGGAGAACACATTGATCCACTCTCCACATCGCAGATCTCGGTCCGTGATGAAGTAGCTCGCTCCATCATCGCCATTTTGTTGGCGATGTCCTCTGGTAGGCTCTCGTGCCAATTTTCTCCGCGACAGCAGTACACCAAAGTAACCACGCTCACGATTGCCTTCTCTAGCTTCCACGACCTCCACGGTATCATCACACAAATAGTAGTGAAGCACAAAGTGTCGTGTCTCGGGGTACAACGGGTGATCATCGTGCCAAGACGCGTAAAATCGCAGTACCTTTTGGCTGAGGTCGTGGAATTTGCGAGTGGCCTCAGCCTTACTAGCAGCAAGCGCACGA
Organism: Phytophthora cryptogea; assembly: GCA_000468175.2. NCBI lineage: Eukaryota > Oomycota > Peronosporomycetes > Peronosporales > Peronosporaceae > Phytophthora > Phytophthora cryptogea. Next base: position 80,067 of record KV744003.1, read on the forward strand.
GTACGCACACGCAATTGGTTTTTGAGCTCGTCCACTTCATCCATCTTCGAGCTTGCTTCATCTGGATACATACGCGGAGTTTCTAGCGTCTCGCCCAGAGCTTCGGTGTAGAAACTTCGGGTAGCTGCGTCACAGTCCACGATGTGAAAAGTTCGTCCGTACAGCGTCAGTCTACCACCGATCCGAAAATCTTCAGGTGTGTAGTAGTCATCCGCGACATCGTTCCGATGGAAAGAGGTGCTATTGCCTCCGCTCTTACGAGCAATTGTCCGCCGCATGAACTCTCCTTGGGCGATCCCGCTGTTTGCAACTCGAGGTTCGGAGATTGAAATGGATCGATCACTCAGGTAGAAGCACACAACAACGCGTCTAACCCGTTTTTCGGTTCGTCCATCTGCCAGCTCCACGGGCTCCGTGAAATACGCGAAGAAGCGCAACACTAGTCTGTCGTTTGTGATCCACGCTGGCTGCTTGGAATCTACTCGGTACTTGCTGCTGGGAATGTTTAGACGACTCACTTCGGGTTGAGTTGTTGTCGTAGTCGAGCGAATTTCTTGCGACTTCGCTGTTGTAGCAGCAGACACTACGGTCTGGAAGTTTGCCGACGGTGAATTTGGCATCCGCTCGGTGCTCGTGAGCTTGCCCACTGACATTCGTTCAAGGAGCTGCCCTCGTCGAAAATGTGTCTTGGCCATTTGCTCGTAATGGGTAGAGCGCATGCCTGGAATCAGCGGCATAAAGGCAGGTGTAGATTTCTCGCCCATTGTCAAGAATGTACAGAGCTTTGAGCTGTCGTGTGGTTCTCGAATGTGGTCGCTTGATCATGGCGAGTCGACACCAACTTGAAACGAACTACAACCGAAAACTTGCAACGGACTTCCAACGTGCCAAAACTTACAGTTCTGAAAGTGATGACAATAACCAGGTATCAAGACTTAACGGTGAATGGGATTGCAAATATATTGAGCCTTGCGCGCACAACCAGCGTTATCGAACTATACAACACGCTTGGCGGCAGCAGAAAGACCGTCAAAGAAAAAAGAGAAAACCGCAACGAGAATAAGTGTACTACTACCGCTAGCGTCGGTGGGCGGGGCACTCTACTCCGCAGTCTTGGATTTCTTCTTGTGCTTCTTCTTCTTCTTCTTGTCAGCATCAGCAGCGGGGACCTCAGCGGCCTCCTCCTCCTCCTCAGCCTTCTTGTGCTTCTTGTCCTTCTTAGACTTCTTCGACTTCTTAGCAGGGGCCTCCTCCTCGACCTCCTCCATCTTGACATCCTCGTCCTCAGCAGGGCGCTTCTTGCCCTTCTTCTCCTTCTTAGACTTCTTGTCGGCCTTGCTGGCATCCTTCTTAAGCTCCTCGGAGACCTCCAGCATTACGTCAGCGTTCTTACGCGGGGCGGCACCGCTCTCGTAGAAGGCAAGACGCTCCTCGACCTGCTCACGCATCTTGTCACCGTACTTCGTAGTGGGCTCATCAATGAAAGAGTCAATACGGGAAGCAATGGCGCACTTGTTGGCAAGGTAACGCGAGATGCGACCCTTGTTCTTGGCAGCAGCACGGCCAATGAAGGTGGAGTGGAACAGCAGACCGTACTTGGGGGTGTTGCCGCGGGTCTTCAGAGCGCGGAACAAAGCCTTCTCAGCACCAAGAATTTGCACAGTCGAAGCCGGGCACTTGGCCAAGTTGGTCAGCGAACCAGCGTGCGAGATAAGGCGGGCACCCACCGACTCGCCGATAAGCGAGGCAAGGTTGGGAGCAACCGTCGACATCTTCGACACCAGGTACTCGTGCAGCTGGCGACGGTACTCCGCAAGCTTAACAAGACGCGTGGTGAAGTTGTCCACGTTGATCATGTCGATCTCCGACATGTCCATACCCATGGAGGAACGAGAGGCGTGCAGGATCTGCTGAGCCTTGTCCTCGTCCAGGACGATCTTCGACAGCTCCTCAAGCGAGTCCTCGCTCAGCGTGTTGCGGTTCTTAATGAACGAAGCACAACGGGCGTACACGTAGTTGTCGTTGACAATCTTGACCAGCTCGGGGAAGTGCCACGAGTACCACTCACGCACGCGCATGGCGAACGTGTTGATGTCCTTGTCCATCTGGTCCAGCAGAGCGATGGCCTGAATGATCATGTTGTCGGCACGGTTGACGTTAAATTTGACCTTGGCACGCGAGTACGAGTGACCAAGACCGAGCTGGGCCTTGGCGAGGTTGCCCTGGGCCAGCTCCTTCACGAAGGTGCTGAAGTGCATGCGCACGCCACGCACGATCTCAGCAGTGGTCTCGCTCGTGTTGCACGGGGCGCTGAGCTCATCCGAAATGGCCTGAGCCAATCCCTTGTCCTGCACGCCAAGGGCGAACTTGGCCTTCTTGCCGGCCTTGACCTTGGGCAGGTTCATCTCCAGGAAGTTCTTGAGGTCCTCGCTCAGGAGACCTTCCGAGATGTTGTTGATGTTCTCGAGGGCGTTCTCAGCCGACGTGAAGGGCTGGAAAGCCTTGAGCTTCACGATGCGTCCGAACGAGGACACGTCGGCGACGGCGGCCTGCACCTCGCTCAGGAGGCTGCCGATCTCCTCGTTCTCGACCACCTCAAAAATTGCATAGCCCGAGGCTGACTCGAACAGCACGAAGTTGTTGGCACCCTGTTGCAAGTATCAAGGAAGAGCAATCCACCATAGAAAATTAGTGCCTTTTGTTCGTGAACTTCTCAGCTTTGCAGCTACGCAAGTTGCGCGTGCAACGGACGCCCACCGCCAGAGATACGGCCAGGCCAAGATCGCGTCTGCTCACTCACCATGTTCGCCTTGACTGCTGTGTTTTCCAACTGGCTGTGGGTGGTGGCGGGCGCGAGCCTCCAAGTCGTTGCTGGCCAGCCAGGTCAACCCTGATTCCTATTGGTCTATATTAATAGTCTGGAAGAGATACAATTGGTGGTAAATGCTTGCACTTTCATCCAATTGTTGATAGGAGGTTAGGGGTTATTCGATTTTGAAAGGTTCATTTGACCGACGGAAGTTGCCTTTTTGTGAGACGGAGCAGGTGATGGAGGGGACTGGGAGTGGTTGACGGGCGTGGATGGAGTCGGGTCTTCTCCTTCATGCCGAGACTGTTTTTACTGCCGGCAGAGCTCGATGCTGGAGCAAAAGGAGCTCACATTTCGATTGTCTTCGTCCAAAACAAGTGAGCAACACCCGTGAACGCTGCCATGAAGAATAGTGTGAGTCGGTGTCTTGCTGCGTTGCTGTTCGCAGCGGGGGCAATGCTTTCAGCTGCCCAGGATGCACCTACAAATGGCAACGTGACTCGTATCACTGAAGCCTCGGAGCAACTAGCTCTGACTGCGTGTGGTCCGCGCATTCGGAAGCCCTGGGAGCTGCTGCTGCCTCAAGAAAAGGAGGTATACCTGCGTGCGATCGCAATGTCCATGGACGACGGCTACTATATCAAGTTTGTGGAGATCCACACGGAGCAGATGACGACTGTGGAGGCGCACAACACGTGCATGTTCATCTACTGGCACCGCTTGTTGTTGCTCGGCTTTGAGAATATGCTGCGCAGCTACGGTGGAGAGTTTTCCTGCATCACGGTGCCCTACTGGAACTACGTGGACGATAACCAGCGCTACATGACCGGTGGATGCCGCAGCATGGAGGAGTGTTCTCTGCTCTTGCGCGAGTTTGGGGGGTCCTTGAACGGCTATGGCCGCACACTCAACATCAACGGATCGCCCATTGGCGGAACCTGCGTGGTGACGTCGCCCCTCGACCACTTTTGCGAAGCTTCTCATCTACGTGGCGGTGGCTGTGCTCGTTGTGTGCCTCGAGGCAATTGGCTCAGTTCTCCTTTCCCTCCAACAACAACCGTCAGCTCGCTCGCGCGTCAGCTTTTCGCGACTCCGACAATCGCAGGCGTCGTCAACAACTTGGAGCTGGGAGTTCACGGTACGATTTCTACAAAGGTTAATGGGACTTGCCACTTTTGCTGACTGTGAATATGTGAATGCTTGTAGACACCGTCCACAGCGCACTTGGTGGGGCTATGGGCTTCTTGGAGGCACCAGCCGACCCCATTTTCTTCTCGCACCACGCCACCATCGACTTGCTGCACTCGATCTACTACAAGTGCGTTGTGGGCAACACTGTGCCGATTCCACTGGAGCAGAAGTTGGGAGATCCTCGCGTGTACACGGAATGCCCTCGCCGCCAACCACTTCCGATAAATGTGCTTGATCGGAGTGTCCTGCTACCTCAGTCGAACATCTTGCTACGCACCGGTGAAGAAGGAATCAATCCGACGTCCGTATTTTCGCAGTTTAATATGCTGGACCCATTCTTCTCGGCCCTGCCTTCGGAGTACCTGAGCCTCTCGGACATCCGCGACATTGGAGTCTTCAGCTACAACTATGAGATGACCGGACTGCTGGCTGAAATGTTCACGACCTGTCCGGGAGCTGGTTTTGGGCTTGGCAGGACTGGAGCTGGAGTACCATTCAGACATCTAGAAAGCTCCGTCAACACCACCCAAGAGAAGTCCAATTTCGTGGAAGCAGTGATCGTTCCTAGCAATACGACGGTGGTTTCTTGGTATAATGAAGCTTTGGCGGCGGCTTCAAACAGTACTTCAGTTGCGTCAGCGATGACAGACGCTTCGCAAGACTCTCTCGCAGCGATTGAGGATGTGGAGAGGATGACCTGCGTTTTTTACGACGAGTGTCGGGGAGGTGTGCACGACTTCAGTGATGATTTTCGTCAGAGCTTTCACGCAAATGGTTCATCGCCATGCAGTACCATCCTTGCCAACATTAAAAGCGGTCGCGACCACATCCGGACACCCAATTGGCGCTCCATCTTTCTCAGCCACATGAAGTGCGACCACGCCTGAATCTGCAAAGCCACAACCTGTATTTCTTTACTGCTGTTGTTTGTAGCGTAGGAAAAAATGAATGTACCTGCTAATACTGAAAATGAGTTTTCAAGACACTTGATGGACCAGATTGCGCTTCATTCGAAGTGCATTAACATTTCGCACTGACGGGGTCAGCGATCACTCACACGGTCACACTTTTAAAGCTCTTGGAGGACTTCTTCGATGAAGCTAACAAAACTCGAGTCAATCTGCTCCTCTTCCTCGTCGCTACGTTGGTGGAGGCCTAACCGTTTAACAGTGCCTTCCAAGGCACCCGTGTCGACAGCGATCGCCATTTCTATACAAAACACGCACTGAAGCTCCGTCTAGTAGGAAAAGGAGAAGAATGGTTAGGTATGCACGTTCACTAGCAAGCACTCGTCAATTTCAGGCAGACGTACCATTTCGGCAAAGAAAAAGAACTTGACTAGCTTGTCCACGCTGCCACTTGCCAGACAACCGAGGCAGTTGCTGCGGAAGAGTTCAATAACCTCGTCTACCTCAGGAACCTCGTTCAGTGTGTACGTCAGCGACGCGCTATTCGACAAAGACGTAGTGGTTAGATTTTCTTGTACCAAGTACATCAGCCTGGTATCACGTACATCTCGGTTGCTGTTGCCCACACTTGCTCAAACTTGCCCGCGTCAATTGCAGGATTTTCGGCCAGGTAGTCTCGAGCTGACATATCGTCTTCATCTCCATCAACTTCGTCAGCATCTTCTTCATCATCGAGAGAGGTTGCGTGCGATGCAGTTCGGGACACCGAGTGGGAAACCGGATAAGGTGCTGGGTGTGCCTTAACAGCCGGCTCGGGCTCTCGTCCGTTTGGTGGTTGATGGCTCACATGGTTCTGCGTGGTCTCACGCAAGTGCCCATGGTGGTGAGGAGGCTGGGGTGGCCGTGTAGCACGCAATTGGGCCTGCTCAGCAAACTGGTGCAGCGCGTACTTGAGAATCTCCATGAAAATAATATGGCCGTTTCTATAGAGCAGCGAGTTGACAATCCACTTCAGCGTCACTGACATCTCGGTCAAGCCAGGCATGACAGAGATGTCCACCAAGAAAAGTGTTCCTTCGGACTTCTAGAGTTACAAACAGTTAAGAGCTTGCTCAACCAAATTTACGAAATAGTGACAAGAAAAGTACCTGCTCAGCAACGAATAGCCACTGCTGCTGTCCCGCAACCTTCTTGCTGGACACGCACATTAAACGATGCGCCTCTAAAAACACCTGCAAGTCACGCGGGTCTAGTTCATGAGCATCTACCGAGCCAAGATCAACGGACCATTCCTCTCTGCAAACATGAATAATTGGTAAGTCAGTCTCTTGCGTGAGCACTCCATCATAAACCGAGCAACGTACGATTCGTCGTTCGCTGACTCCCACATATCCTCAAACTCGATGCCATCGACCGAAGGATGTTCAAGTAAAAAGTCATTCGCACCAACAGAGGGAGGTTTAGGAGGAAACCCAGCGGACTGACCAGAAGGTAGATCTGTAGAGCTAGTGCGAGAAGAGGTATCATCGACAGGATCAGAGCTGCCAATAAACCCAAAGGCAGATCCACTTGGTTTCGTGACTTCTGCTGCTGGCTTTGCAATAAAATTGAATCTTGATCCGTTTCCACTGTTCACCGCAGGTTGCCTACTTCCGTTGCCAATCACCAGATTAAGTGGAGGCGCGTATTCGTTATCTGTAGACCTTGAATCGGATTCCCCATCGCGATTATCGTAATCGCTACTAGACGGATAATGGGAAGTCTGATAGCGAGGGTCACCAATCGTCTCTCTATGCGCCATACCTGCGTCGCTAATCGCGCCCACCGAATCAGAGCGACCAGGGTAAGGCATTCCGTGCCCAGCCAAAAACAGTTTCTTTCCTTCACCACTCAACGATCGCTCCCGTCCTTCACGGTTGTTTGCTGTAGGCGGGCACGCAGATCCAACATCCTCTTCAGTGGAGTCTGCGTCATTAAACTGCGGGTTGTCGGGATCCAACCGAACCGCGGCAATGGCTTGCAAAAGCTGTTAAGAACAATACGTTAGCATAGTGTCGTGCATGATTAATCGTACTACCGGTAGTACGCTTACCTTCCGAGCATCGGCGCGGTATATATTGTCATTACGCTGTTGAGAGATATGTGTGAAAATATCCAGGTTTTCCTCAAACTCCTCAACACACAAATTCTGCTTTAGTAAAGCCATCGTCGCGACAAATGCGTTGCGATGAACCTGAATTGAACGCAAGCGCACCAGCAAACGGATCAAAATGTCTCTTTCGTAAAGTTGTAAAGAAGTCATAAGGTATGCAAACGCACATGAGTAGCGTAAAACTCGTATTTGGCCTGTAGTCGCTCCACCAACGTGTCCGCAACTCCCTGAAAATGCAAAACATACCCAAAAAGAGATACATTGTTACTTTAACGCGTACCTCGCCAGCTTGCAGAAACATATACAGCGCGTACCTGTCGGTCTTCATCGCCAAGCTCCAATGTACCTGTAATAAACGTAGCCACCTTTTCATCCTTGAGAGTACCGTAGCAGACAGCATTCACCAATTTCGTTACAGCTGACGACGCCTTCGGCTTGCTCGGACTTCGTTTGGGGACCACAGCGCTGATGCTAACGTGCGGGACTCGCAGTTTGCGCCCCCAGGTTTTTTTCATAGGCGCGCTCTTCCCGTCAGAGCCCGCGCCCTTCAGGATGTATACGCGCACACTCTGCCCAAACTTGATGACGTCTCCGTCTATCATCAATATATATTAGCACCATAACACTGCTCCCAATCCAGCGTAATTCGCACGTACCATGCAGCAAATAGGGATCGTGCGGGGGGATCTTCTTGCGACCTACGTAGGTTCCGTGTCGTGACATGAGGTCCACCATCTACACATGAGCAGCGCCAATCCAATAAGCATTGACTCACACTCCCCATGTCAATGTCAGCGTCACGTACGAAGATGCCGCCGTCTCCATCGTGGATCACTGCAGCGTGTTTCCTAGAGACCGAGGGGTTGCCCAGCACATGGTCACAGCTCTCCTGGTCGCGTCCGAAGAGGTTCACGCGCTGCGTGCCCACCATGTACGTGGCGCAGTGTCGGTTGTCACGGAACGCCTCCAGTCTCGCGTGGGAATTGGCCTCCACGGGCATACACGCCCTGCCGATCAGATAGTTCAATTCATGTTAGACACACCACAAGTTTCCAGACGCCGTCAGTAGCGGGGAGAGGGCGCCGCACGCACCAGTCGGGAGCATGGAACGAGGCCGTGCTCGTGCACAGGAAGGCAGCGCGCCCGGGGGTGTCCATGGCGCTGCGCTCACCGAGACAAGGCTTGGTCAAGTGACTGCCTGACCCTCTTATGCCGCGAGTCTACGCTGGATATATCGGCGCGGAATAGCGAGTCGGGATTGGACAAAAAGACGATTGTGGTACCAGGTATTTGGTACCACAAGTGCGTGGCAGCTGTAACTGCTTCCACGCATGTCATCATGCGCTTCAAGCCATTTTATTGTATCAGCGATCTTAGACTAAGAGACGTGGCTTCGACCTACGCCGACTCGAGCTCCATTTCGGCCGGTGCAGCAGCTCCAGCGTATGGCCCGCGACGCAAACTCGCCTGCAGCTTCTCCAGCAAAGATGCGTCTGCAACACCACGACAACAACAATTCCACGAAAGACCAAGACGACGCAAACGTAAGTCCGCCGTTGCAGAGTGTGAGGATAATGGTATACGTACCCAGTTGCATCTGAAACGGCGAAGCGAGGACGGCATCAAGCACGGCGAACTTCCATTCGCGCGTCTCTTTCGTCGGTTCGGTCGTGCGATCCATGAGGAACTCAAAGAACCCGCCGTAAGACTGCAACGCGCGCATGCCCCACGGATTGTTCTGCGCAGCCACCGAGCGCAAAACATGGAACACGGACGTCCGCAACTCCTCGAACGGTTGCTTCAGCGCGTCCATCAGCAGCACCATCGTGGACTGCTTAACGCACTCCACACCCAGACTGTTGAACAGACGCTCGCACATGCTCCACACGCCTGCATTTTCATCTGGCACCTGGTCGGGCTGCTTCGTAAGTCTTGTGGCAGCACCGAGTACACGTGCGATAGAGTGGAAACAATTCGCTTTCACGGGCATTTTCGCGCTGCCGCCTAGTTGAAGCCACATCTGGCAAATGGTTCGGTGCTGGAGGAGGAGATGAAGCTCTAAGCAGCAGGATAAATGTGTTAGTCACGAAATAACTCCTTCACGCGCCAAGTTCTGAAGCTCACCTTTGTCTGAGGATGAGCCAAATGCTGCTAGCGCATCCATGGCTGCAATCTGCTGAAGCGAGTCCGTGCTCTGCATTTTGCTTTCCACCGTCTCCAAAAAGGCTTTGGAAAGTGTAGCATCGCTCCAACTCCACGACTCAATATTCAAGCTAGCTGCCGTAGCAGAAACTTCGCCGACAAGTCGAACCGCATTGCCTCCAACAAAAAGATCTACGCAGCTATCAGGTTAATATGACCTCAAGCGGATTGCACGAGCCTGGAATGGAGAGCGTACCTTCCGTCATTTCTAACAACGTCTTCAGCGTCCCTAACGAACACGACATAGGCACTTCGTTAGCCACAAGCAAGGATATTGCTGTCGTTATTATCAGCAAGGTGAAGTGTACACACCTGACTGGAATATATACTGCACACCAATCTTGGTCTTACACACCGCCGGCACCAAATCAACGATGTTCATCAAGAAGAGCGGGTCATTCGACTTCAGGCAATTCAGAATCTATTCACAAGAACAAGCCCAGCTAATATCAGTTAACTTGAAGGCACACATGATTCACGCGCATAACGTACCAGGTCGATCGCTCCTGTTGAAATACCATACTGCATGTGCTCGTCCTTTTGAGCGCAGACCTTCGCAATCGTTTCCAGGTACCGCATGAACTCAATCGAGTTTTCCGCGATTTCACTTTCGCATAAGTTTTTAGCACAAGACTACAAACAGCGCAGCAACTCTACAAACCTGCTTTGAGCCTTCGTATTAAGCGAGTCCAGTACAGATTTGTAAATTCCACTGTCAGGGATACTCGAGAACTGCAACGTGTAAGCAAAGTATCATAACAACTGTGTCTGGCAGCAAATATAGCATTCAGACGGCGTACCATCTCCAGCACAGTCGACGCCTTTGCCGCGACCTCGATATCTTCATCAGCCACGACACTGCACACTTGCTCTAGAACAAGCTGATCAGCCTGAACCATTGTAATTGCAACGCAAAGCATTACGTCAGTCACGTGTTTCTACAAAATGCCCTCGTCTCCAGCGCTTACCACTGCCTTCACCTGGTCTAGGGTCGGCTTCCGGCCTAGATGAGCAATAAACTGGCTCACCACGAGCGCCCTCGCCTCCTTCTCCACGTGGGCTAGTCCGGCCAATACGAACGGTACAATCTGTTAAAACAGTACAAACATCACCACGTCAGTCGGGTAACGACCGGAGCACTGCCGCGATCTCTTCCTCAACTCACATCTGGCTGGAAGAAGAGGCTCGTGCCGTCGCTCTCGGCGCCTAGCACGCGGTTGATGCAGTTGCACGCCTGCTTGACCTGTTTGCGACGAGTATTACACCATTATATGGCCATTATAGCGCATATAAAGAAGCTAACAGAGACACGACCCCAACCTGCTTGTCGGATCCGCGATCGCTGGCGTCCTGCAGACACGCGAACAGCGTCGCGATCGGGATCTCCGCCAAAAAGGTGTGTACGAGCGCGTTCTCCTGCTCGCTGGCGTACATGTGCGCCGAGGTGGCGATGCCTGTGGCCTGGAAGCGCGCCACCTCCTGCCATGCCGCGTTGAGATCCATCGTGGTCGTGTTTTTGACTAAAGTGTTCCACCGTTTAAACAGAGGAGTTGCTTCGTTTAAACAGCGTGATTCTCAGTTTAAATATTTTTTCGCTTCAGGAACCAGACTTAAATTTGGACTTTGTATGGGTGAACTTACAAATTTCAAGATGAGGTCAGCCGTCACAAGGGCTCTTGACTTTTGTAAGGTCGATACTTAAATCAAGTCGAGCCGGTCTACCGTTGAAGACAAGCAAGCCCCGATCGCTGCTAGACGCACACGAATACAAGGCTTACTCGTGTCTGTGACCGCCGCAGACGCCCTGGCAAGGTTATCATAACAGTGCCCTCGCGATGGGGTCGTTGCACTGTTCGAACACACGGTTGAAGCTGGTCGAAGACCGAGGTGGACAGAAATCAAGTGGCGGCGCAGCTTCCAGCCACGACGAACTCGTCTGTCTGCCAGGACATTTGCTGTAGGCGACTGCGTCGTGAGCGTCTACGCCAAGCACCACAGAGTATTGTGGCAAAAGCCTTAGAACTCATGCTAACGTTACTGAAGCAACTGTACTCCAGACCAGGAACGAGCTGAGCCGAGGCACCGCAACGGGAAGCGCCTCTCAGTTGATTATCCGGTGCGACGGAGCACTCGTCAAGAAAGATCGATTTCGGTTAACTCCTGGTGTTCGTGATCATCGCCCGTGATGACTGGGAAATCGGATGGATGATTAGCGGCGTCATCGCCCACTTCAACTTTGGGCGACTGAAAAAGGCAACTTCTGCTTCGTCCAGTCACCCGCTCCCATCGCCTGTGCACCAAACACACCGAGAAGAGGACGCCAACAGTAGACACCTTGGGGAAATGAATCAAGTTGGCCATCACGTCCTCCGAGTGAAGCTGCTCACCGTGAGGCTCACCAACTGCTCGCATGCAGTGAAGATGCTTGTTGCAGTGGAAGATGACGCCACTGGAGTCTATGACGACAAGTACGGCAGTGCTTCAGCCGCTCTTTCATTCCAGTTGCTCTCACTTTTCAATTCGCCTCGCACAAAGAAGAACCCAAGTCGAAGTCTCCTTTCCTGCCAAGCTTCTCTCGATCGATTGACCGCGCGCCATGGCCCCAGCAACTTCAAGAACCGGAAGCTGCGTGCTTTTCGCGTTGGTGACAACAATGCTGTTCGCCGGCCTGACGAGTGCTCAAACACTAGCCAAGGCGAGCGACGGCGCTGGCCTCCACGTCTACTTTCGCACGGGTTGGACAACGCCCTACATCCACTACAACACGGGCTCCAGTTGGACAACGTCGCCGGGTTTCGCCATGACTAAGAGCACTGACACGACCAACTTCCCTGCCGCGTTGGGTTGGTTCCGTTACGACTTGCCTGCCTCAACAACCTCGCTCGAGTTCGTGTTTAACAATGGCAACGGTGTCTGGGACAACAACGGCAACGCTAACTACAAAGTTAGCGTTGCAGGGACGTGGCAAGTGACGAGCTCCGTCAGCACGCCGCCATCGGCCGCAATTTTGACGGCTGCGAGCGACGGCACCGGGTTGCATGTCTTATTTCAAACTGGTTGGAAGGCCCCGTACATCCACTACAACACTGGTTCTACATGGACAACGTCCCCGGGTAAGCTCATGGCAGTGTCCACCGATACCAACTACCCAGCATCGGTTGGATGGTTTCAATACGACCTAGCAGCACCGCAGGCAGCCCTCGAGTTTGTCTTTAACAACGGGAACGGCGCTTGGGACAACAGCAATAACGCCAACTACAAGGCTACTAGCGCTGGAAAGTGGATTGTCATGAGCACGGTTAGTGTTCCAGCGGCGACGAGCACAGTGACTCCTACCCCGACCCCGACGGCAACTACGGCGACACCAAAAACTCCGACCCCGACGGCTACTACCAGCCCAACACCTACCACCGCTAACCCCTCGCCAACGTCGACCGCATCGCCATCACCGACCACGCGAGCGCCAACGCCGTCAGGAAGCTGCTACAATTACAATGGACTCGACTCTTGCTCCAGCTCTACTCAGACCGAACTACCTGCAACCGACGATCAGCGGAAGTGGCAAACCGTACCGCGTAACGCAAGTGGTTGGTCAACAGAATACCAGGACTATCGGTCCCTGACTGGATACGCTCATGTCGTTTACGGATCCGGTCGTACGTCAGCAACCGTGACCGTGAGAACTTACCTTCGAGTTGCCTCCGCGACCTGCTCGTACACTTTCAATGGAGCCAAGTCGACATCTGCAGCGTATCAGGTGACAAATTCGCTAATGGACGACCTTCTCATCGTCGCGTCGTGTACGGATGGAACTAGTACTTGGAAGCTGGAGCTTGACCCTGTCAACTTTGTGTGGCAAAACAACGCCGTCACGCAGCCGAGCGGCATGAAGGGAGGTCAGAAGGGCGCGATCGTAGATTTGTTTGGATGGCCGTACGACGACATCGCGCAGGAGTGTTCGGACTTCTTGGGCAAGGCAGGTTACATGGGGGTTAAGATCAACCCACCTCAGGAGTCCGTGCTGGCGGATGCGTGGCCGCAGAGCGGCCAGCGCAACCCCTGGTATTTCGTGTACCAGCCCGTCAGCTACCGTTTGTATTCGCGTCTCGGCTCGAGAGCGCAGCTTCGATCAATGATTCAAACGTGCCGAAAGAATGGAGTTCGTGTCTACGCTGATGCCGTTGTCAACCACATGTCGGGCGGAGGAAACGACGTGCTTTCACATCGCTACAGCAGTGGAGGGTCCTGTGTCACATGGGGTGCGAAGTCCAGCGCCAAGCACTCTCCATATTACACGCACAGCTACACGTACGGCCAGAATTCGTATACTAACGCTCGCCCAGCTCTGGAGTTTCCTGCTGTTCCGTTTGGACCGACGGATTTTCATTGTGAGCGTTCGGTGAGCTCGTGGACCGACCCACTTCAGCTCGAGACCGGATGGCTCGTTGGGCTGACGGACTTGAATACCAAGAAGACGTACGTTCGTGAGCGCATTGCCCAGTACTTTGTGGACCTGCTTGGCATCGGATTCAGCGGACTACGACTGGACGCTCTGAAGCACATCGGACCTGTTGACGCAGGTGCAATCTACGGACTCCTGAGCAAGTACATGGGTGGCAGTCTGCCCGATGATTTCATTTCGTGGGGTGAAGTGATCTTGGGCGGCGAGGCAAGTCTCTTGGCTTGTAATGCCGACTCTGGTTACAATTTTTACAAAGGCCTCGACGCGCAGTACGCTGCTAATGGGATCTCTTCTGCCGACATCTCTAAGCTCAAGATTTGGTCTTCCGACTACCCGAAGGAGTTCCCGATTTGCGGGTCGTGGATTTTGCCTGCTTCTCGTTTCGTGATTCAGAATGACGACCACGACCAGCAGAACGACGGATCGTCCTCGCGTGACATGGGTGGCGCCGGGTCTGTACTCATTAAGGACAAGGACGTCGCGAAGCATCGCTCTTTTGAGGTCAAGCTGTTTAGCCGCACCGACGCCGACTGGCAGATCAAGGTCGTCCTCAGTTCGTACACGTGGTTCTCCAACGGAGCTGCTGGCTTCCCCGATGGATACTCAGACTGCAGTGGCTTTGATTCCTCGCAGGGTCAAACGTGCACCGCCAGCGTACCGTACGAGAAGGCATTCCGTCCTGGGTCGTGCGGATACACTGTTGAGAGTTTTGCAGGAGGCAAGTACACTCGCGTTCATCGCGACTTGTCGATCGTGAACGCAATGCGCAGTTGGGTCGGCCTCTCATCCGTGACGTTATCGGATCTCGGAATCAAGGGTAGCTGCTAGTGCTCGCTCGAAAGTGGTGCTTTCGTCATTGGGGTCAACGTGTTCAGAAGTTGATGCTTGCACAGTAACTTTCAGAAATCGTCTTTCACAAGGATGCAGTTTGTTACTAGAAACATGTTCAGGTATGCGATTTGTCAGACAAACGTTGTCTTAGCGAGATGCGTCGAGTGGTGTCTTTCTTTTCATCCGAGCATGCTCAATCTCGTGTACACATACTTAAGTACTAGCATAGACTCCAGCATCTGGGTCCAAAAATTGCCAAAAAAAGCTCGGTTTGGAAACATCTGGTTTTTATTCAGAGGGAAGATTCGTCATTTTAATTAGAGTGGAGCGATTCCCGCAGCAGTCTGAGAAGCCTCCTAAAGAATAAACGTACATAACCAGTACGTCT
>KV744016.1:992-12679 GCA_000468175.2 Phytophthora cryptogea
CAACTCGACCAAGACGCGCCAGTGCTTCTCCTGCACTTGCTGCTCATGTGGCCGTGATTTATATACATTTTAGCAATGCAATTGTTTCTACAGGTAATTCAATACACTAACAGCATACAACACTGTAGTTATTCTCGTCAACCTTTCTGTCTACTATAATCGCCTTATATCTAGTTGGAAGGGTATAAGAACTGGAAGGTAATGGGTACAGTTGCTATATAATGAATACACTTTCGTTCCGGTGCTGAAGCCATGTTGGGGCTGGCTGTGGCGGTCCCTACCGCGCCCTCCTCGCCTCCTCTCACGCCTCCACTGCCTCTAACAGCACCAGAGTTCCATGTTCTGTCTTCGTTACGCTCTCACTGCGTCTCAGAGCTCCTCGTGGTCTTCCGTAGCCTCTTTCCCCGCCTCGAAGCGCTGTACACACAAGTAAATGGCTTAAACGATGCGTTTTCAGACGAAGAGAGCGGTCACTTCGAGTTCCTGGCCGTCCTGAGTCGCCGCAGACACCAGGAGACGACGTTCAAGGCTCTAGTGAAGCAATTAGAGGCGTTAACGGGGCTCCAAGAGGCTCGGGAAGACGGAAATCGTGGAAATTCGCCTAAAAACGTGCTTCAGAGGCTGCTGGAGGCTCTGAAAACGAGTCGAGAAGTCCATTGGATGCATCTACAGATTGACGCGTTGATGGAGAGTTCAGAAACTGCAGGAGAGGGGGGAGAAGAGGCTCTGGGCTGGCCGAAACGCTGGCAGGAGGACTACAAGCTGCAGATTCAGGTGTTTGAAGAGGCTCTGGACGACTCTGAGAAGCTGGAAAACGAGCTGGAAGTGCTGCAGGAGAGTGAGAGAGTCGAGCTGTTGACGGCGCTGCAGTATGAGAGGAGGAAGCTGACAGAGGAGAAGGACGAACTCGTGCTCGTGGAGGAGCAGCAACTGCTGGATCATGCTATTGAACAAGTTGTCAAGGCTGTGGACGTGTCGGAGGTGGCGGTGCCGGACTGGTTTGTGCCTAGATACGAGGTGTGCGTTCTGGATGAAGACAAAGGAGAAGGCGAATGGAACGGACTGCAGGTCACGCTGGAATACGCAAAAACTGAGGGCGAAAGAGAAAGCTTGGAAACGAGGTGTATTAAGTTTGCTGACAAATGGCATTCTGTAACCAACCCGAACATTGTGAAGATGCACGGAGCGTGCCATGTTGGAGGAGCCCCGTTCTTAATCTTCGAGTCGTTGTGGGGTTTTGTTCCTCTGGTCGATTATGCGAAGAGCGTACCAAGCGCCCGGAAGCTGTGGAAACGGCTATTGGAAGTGGCTCGAGGTTTAGAGTATCTACACACTTCAGGGATCGTACACGGAGACGTTACTTGCGCGTGTATGGTCGTTGGAGGTGATGGAAAAGCAAAACTCAGACCAAGTGCAAGTGCGAATGATGATGGTACTAAACCGGAACCTTCAATGGAGGACGAGGTGTATGCCTTCGGCCAAGCTCTTTTGGAAATTCTCAATCCACACCCTGCACTTGCACTGGAAGGGAATGCAAATGGGCTATTCAGGATCGAGGAAGATCAAGAGCAGCCTAATGACATGGACAACACGGTCTGGGCATTTGTTAAGGAATTGACACGCCCCGATCCAAGGCAACGACCGAGTATGGATTCTGTAGTGCGGACGTTGTTGAGTTTGTCGGACCGTGAGCGCTTGTGGAACGATATGCATTTTCCTGAACTGCTGCTACATGCGCCAGACGTGTGGACTGCGCTCCGCAGTGCTAGCTTACGTCACGAGAATGGAGTTGTTTTGTGTGCTCGCGTGCTTGCCCGGCTGGAACGAGTGCTATCTCGGCTTTGGGATGAAGGACTAAGCTTTGCTGACGGAGAAAACGTGGAATACAATTGGCAAACGCGCACGGAGCATTTGCTGCGTAGCATGAGGCATCTTACGAGAAACTATTTATCCTCTATTCATCAACGCGAGTTTCTCAAGATTGCTCAAACACGTCGCTTTACCAACGAAATTGAGCAAATTCACCACCAGCTCGATGCCTTGTTTGCTGAATTTGATAGTGAGAGTCTGATTCCTGAAACTGGTTCTAACTCTAGTGACGAGAATTCATGCAAATCAACTGGAGACTGGGAACTGCAGTGGAAATATGACTGTGCAGACTTGGTGACATCATTTCATTCGTTTCTCGACGGCGTGGAACAGTCTGATACGGACGAGGTGGTGGGCGTCAAATTGGCAATGGAGGCGATGACCCTTATGAGGCACGAGCTGGACAACTTTCGCTACGATTTCTCTGATGAACAGCTGGGGTTAGTCGTGCGAGCCTTCGATATATGCACTCGCCAAGTGGAAACTACAGTAATATCCACGACGGAGTGGTTTATCACGCCGTACGAAGTGAGGGATGAAAGTTGGTGGGAAGGTGTCCGCGTTACCGTGCAAAAGGTGTGTCATCTCGTTCCCACCCAGAATGTTGCCAGGCAATGCGAAGTTGTTTTGCAGCAGGCAGGCATTTGGTCAGAGCTGGTTCATCCGCACGTAGTCGAGCTTTTTGGGGCATGTCATGTGGGCTCTACACCATTTTTCGTTTTCGAGCTTGCTCGTGGAGGTTCACTGAAGGATTATTTATCAAGGTACCAGAGCGCCCTATCTTCGAGTGGTTCTGACTCTAAAACCCCACCTCACTTATGGCGTTTACTTTATGAGACCGCGCTAGGACTTCAGTACCTTCACGAGCGCGATATAGTTCACGAGAAACTTTGTTGTGATAATATTGTGATTGCTGTGGAAAGGCTTTCAGGGTCAAAGAAAAATAAACGACGCGGTAGAAAGGTTAACTGGCCCTTTCACGACGGCAACACGATAAAGATGGTTGCCAAGCTTAATGGACTCCAACTTGTTCGACTGCATGGTACACGATTGGTTAAATGCAACCAGGGTATCTCCCAGGAGGGGTTTGCTGCTGAAAGCGGCGCACCGTGGTTGGCCCCAGAGCGAAGAGAAGGAAACAACTTGATACCCGGATCGCCATCGTTAGCATCCGATATTTACAGTTTTGGTGTAATTATCCTTGAGATGTTCGCCGGGAGCAGTCAAGTGGGATTCGTACTCGATGGAGACATGCCGCTTTTCGAGCGTCAACCAACTCAACTCGAAAATGAAGGATGTGAACTGGTGAAGCAAATGTGCATGGAACAACCGACATCACGCCCATCAATTTCTTACGTCGTACAGAAGCTCGGAGAGATCGCAAGGAAAGAACAAGCTGTACATCGATCTGGTGGGCAATTGACACCAAGCGAGGCGAAAGAACTGTATCCGACATCTTTAATGGGGCATTCTGACACTGAAGGCGAAGCAACGTGCCTTACTAGTTTCTGCATACCCGGCGATTTAGAGCATTTAATGATCCCTGAAGCGCTGGAGAAGTTGAAGTCGCAAAGTTTTCGGTCGGTTAATGGGGACAATGTTGCCAATGTGGACAACGATTTGAACGCACAGATCGTGGCACGACTGGAAGACATATACGGACACTTACGTGAACTTGAAGGGGTTGTCGGAGAAGAACGGGAAGATAATGGTTACCGAAACGTGTTGGCCAATTTCGCAGAGATTTTGTCTCTGTTCATCGCTCACGTATCTTCAAGTCACTCAGGAAATCGTGGTGTACAGATTGCAGCCATACGTCAACGGGCAAACGACAAGTATTGCTTCCACAAGGACTTGGACAATTTGATAGGCAAACTCCGAGAGCTTCAGTCGCCCGCTGACTCGCTCGCGATAGATATGGCTGGAGTACACGTCTGGAAACATCAATGGTACGCGAAACGTGCTCACCAGACCGAGAGCATTGAGTGGACATTGATGCAACCAGAAGCAGTCATGTTATTGCTCGATGAGCTAAAGGATGCCGACGACCGTGAAGAGATGTTGACATTCTTGCGCTTTGAAGTAACGCGCCATCGTACGAGTTACACGCCTGCGCAAGTTGAAGCTATCGGCACAACATGCGTCGATATTTCTCGCCGGCTGTCCGATGCCACTGCGTCCCCGCTAGCTACGGAACACCCCAGTGGATCGCATTTTCACCTCTGGCGACCGCCAAAATGGTTCATTCCACCGTACGAGGTGGAATTCGACCCACGCGAGTCGCTAGGCCACGGCGCCTTCGCTTCGGTTCACATGGGAAAATGGCTTGGTACTCCCGTTGTCATCAAGAAGCTCACACCTCCGAAAAACGCACCTGACGCCCAACCCAGCATTGTGTTTTACAGAGAGTTGACTATCTGGTATCGACTCAACCACCCGTACGTGGTTAAACTGTACGGTGGCTGCCACGTTGGTGGCCAACCTTTCTTCGTGTGCGAACCCGCCAGCAATGGACGATTGGACGCGTACCTCCATCAATGCGAATCGAAAGGAGTCGGTGGAACAAGCGTCGGTACCAGCTACAACAGCATGAGCAGATCCACTTCTAGTGGCTTCAGCAGAAGCACATCAAACACGTCAAGCACTGGTTACTCGACTGAGAGCGCTGCCGTCTACCGCCGCTGTGAAGCTTGGCAAAAACTGCGTCAGAGCGCACTTGGGCTGCAGTATCTCCACCAGCACAGCATTGTGCATGGAGACCTGAAATGTGACAACATTCTCGTGGGTGCTGACGGGACCGCCAAGCTCACAGACTTTGGCCTCAGCACAATTCGCAGGTATGTCGACAACGAGGTAGACCAGGGCACTACTTCGTCCGTGGTGGGGGCTCAAAGATGGAAAGCACCTGAATGTTTAGCCGGCGCGCCACCGAGCTTCGAGTCTGACGTGTACTCGTTCGGAATGTGCGTGCTTCAAGCAGTGAGTGGCGAGTTCCCGTGGGGACCGCGCATGCCCGACGCAGCGGTGCGTTTTCACGTTCGACGAGGTGCACTGCCGCCCCGGCCGAAGGGCTTCGAAGACGACGCGCACTGGGACCTCGTGCGACAAATGTGCTACTTCGACCCGCAGCAGCGACTCAAACTTTCGGTGGTCGTGCAGCGGCTCACTCGTTTCGCAGACCTGGAGGCACGACGACAGCGTGGAGGTGTTGGCATGCGAGAACTGTTGTTTGGTGGGTCGGCCACTAGCTAGACCGGCAACTTCGAAAGAGCTGCCTAGAATTGATGTTGAAGGTGTCACGCAGGCCAATTAATCGAGCCGGTCTCCGCTAAGCGAGATAACGACACCATTGCCAAGCCGGACTCGATTGCTTCCGACTCTCGAGTGGAGCAGCACCTCACTTCGCCTCGATCGTGTCGACGAACACTGGCGCCTTGAGGTGAACAGTAATCACGAGCCGGGCTTGAGACCACATGGATGTGTTACGGCGACAACGCGAAGAAGCAAATCCCAACAACCATCGGCCTCTTGTGGCCAGCGAGCGATGCCCGACAAGGTTCGAAAGGATAAACGGAAACCATGGTTGCCATCGGCACTCGCCGTCCGACAGTGATGCGCGTTTGCACCTGCAGGATGAAGTCTTCGTTGCCTACGTTGCTCGACCACCATACGCTGCTGTGAGGCCAGATGGCACCACCGGCATGTGGTAAAGCAATTCTAAGTAATGGTTCGGTCTCACTTGAGGATGACTACAAATGCGCTCGAACAGCAATGTCTTTTACAGCTTTTGGCTTGGCGTTGGCAAGAGAGCGATGGATGAACTTGATTTGGTTGGCGTACGTACCTATCGGGCTCGATTCGCCACGTTGACGCAGGCCGAGCAAAGTGCACCGAGCTCCCATCTCACGCGTGTTCCGCCCAACCCCTGCGAGTTTGCGCTCGCCAACACCAAAATTCGACCATGTCGTCGAGGCAGACGCGCAGTTTCTCGCCGCCCCAGATGGCCTCGCCGATCACTTGGGCCGATCACCAGCGTACAGAAGCGAGTCGCCGCGTAGTGCAAACATGCCATCGCCCACCCGCTGGTCCCCTACATCTGACTCTCCTGGTCCGAGGCCCAGTGCAGCATTCGCCCACAAGTGCATTTCCGTCGACCAAGTGCGCGGCGGAGGTGATCGACCATCGAACGCATCTAGACGCGTACTGGACGCTACGCTAGACTTGTTTTTGCGTGGTGGTGACAACACAGCACTTCTCGATTAGCTAGAGCAGGGACGAACGAAGCAGGTTTTCACGGATTGAGCTCGCCTCAGCGGTTGCATTCCAACGATGCAGGTCCACCACCGGTGGCTTAAACTAGCACTAGTTGCTGCTGTGGTTGTGCATGCAGCCACAGGTGTGAAGGTGTACAATATGCGAAGCAACCTGGACGACTCGGATGCGAAGGATACCTCGACTTCGAGTTCAGACCTCGTCATTTTTCGCACCCCGACGCCCACGGCACGGACTCCAAAGCGAACGTGGATCCCCATTATGGACGCACCGTCGGACTCGTCCGAGACGGAAGAGACCGAGACCCCGAGAAAGACGACGGCGGCACCGAGAGTCACTACGAAGGCACCGCGTACCAGGACACCGCGGGCTACGACGAAAGCTCCGACGAGAACCAAGAAGTCGAGCTCAAGTGAGGCGGCATCGACGTACGAAGGAACACTGGACTCGGAGGGTGCTTCGGATTCAGGTCAATTGGAGGACTCCACCGCAGCATCCGCCGACGCCAGCGCGGACACCGGATCGGAGGAGGAGGAGACAGCATCTACCGATGGATCGGGGTCCACCAAGAGGACGACGAAGAAGAAAACATCAAAATATGTCTTCACCAAGTCTCCATTCCTGGAACACACGACTCCCGTGCCCAACGGCATTCCTACTGCCAGCGAGGATAACTCGGATGAGTCGGCATCGGCATCGGCATCGGCATCGGCTTCGGCCGCAGACTCCGAGTCTGATTCTGAATCAAAATCGGAGGACTCTGGATCGTCGTCAAAGATCAAGTCCAAGACCACCAAGTCAAAGACCAAGAAGAAATCGTCCGAGTCGGCATCGGGCTCGGATTCCTCATCTGCGTCAAGCTCCATCTCGAAGAAATCGTCTAGCTCAACCAAGCAGAAGCAGAACACGTCGTCCGAGACTTCGGATACCGATGACACGGCTCAAAACACTACACCGACACAGACGGATTCGACGACTTCAGCGTCAACCTCAACGTCGACCTCAGCTTCTGCGTCCGCTGCTTCGTCCTCGGCAGCGTCTGTGATGACGGACTCGGCTTCGACAGGGAAAACGGGGTTGTCGAGCACACTAACGCTTGTGCTGATCATGGGCGGTGTTGTGGCACTCGTGATGGTTATTGCCGTGTTCATCTACATCAGGACGGCTGAAAAGGACGACGAAGACGACGACATGGACCCCGTTCTTCGGACAGCTCGCCACGATGGCAACAAGGGGGCAGCTCAATCGTCGACAGTGGCGGCCAACTACCACGACAACAACAATATGTCGCCCATGTCATACAGCGACGACGACTACTACCCCAACCACCACAATGACCAGTACGACCAGGATCCGTACGGTCATCACGGTCACCATGGCAGCTCCGGTGCGTCGGCCAACTACAACGACCGGAACTTGGACGTCTTAACACCTCAGAGTCAAATTGCGCTCGCGCACTCGCAGATGTCGTTGCCACCGATGGCTCAAACTGGCCAAAGCAACGCCACCAGCGGATTCTCCAATTTCACAGCGCAGTCGTCGTTCTACGCCAACAGCGCGTACAGTGCCGATCCGTCCTCGGTGAGCCAGGTCATCCACAAGTATCCTGGTATGCGCAAGGGCAAGGAAGAGAACGATGTGGCCGGCTCCGAAGAAGAGGAGAGCGACTTCGAGGGCGACTCGATCCATAATATGTCGCACGCGACGAACGACTGGGGCAGTGCAGGTCGCAAACGCGCCAGCACGGGTGCCAGCACCGCAATGGACCGGTCGATGGTAGACTCGCACTTCCAGCCGGGTGACTCTCGCTCTACCGCTGCTAGTTTCCGAAGCACGGGGTACAACGGCAAGAACAATTTCGTGCAGTCCGAGTACACGGAGTACCGCGTGTCGAACGAATACGAAAGCAGCTACGCCCATGGCAACAGCGGCTACGACCAGAGTTTTGCCAGTGAGAAGAGCGGCTACGACCAAAGTTACGCCGGTGGCAACAGCTTCCAGAGCAGCGGATTCAGTGAGTACGAAAGCCACGGGCCCGGACGCGACCGCGGCAACAGCGGGAACAGTGACGCGTCCTCGTTCTACCGGAGCAAGCAGTCGCGCTTCACCGATGCATCGTACTATTGAACGCTGCAAGTGAGACCGTCAATTGAGAGAGAATGAGATCAGTGCAAAGTGTGGATGGTGACACCTCGTCGACGATGAGAGAACGGTGAAAACTTCAGCGAGCTCAAGTGGAGGAACACTTTTGGGCGACACAAGTTCGATTTTCCTTCCTCTCCGAGTAGTAGTAGCGTCGGAATAAATGGAAACTAATTTATGAGTTCGCTGCAGCAACGTGGATGGCAACAAGAGCAAGTTGCACTTGTGTAGCCATCTTGATGTGGTGCTTGCTCAAACTTTGCACCGCGATTTGATTTGTCCATAGTGGCTACTTCCTGTCAGACTTTATGTCGTACTTACCCAGATAAACCCTTACCAGCATCAGCTCCACATGCCCCGATGTTTCACATTACGAACGCAGAAATTAACTCATTTCTCTGTTTCGTCGAGCGTGCTGTTGTGGCCGTCGGACATTTGCAACTTCAGCCTGCTATTTGCAAGAATCAGAGAAAGATGGATACATTGGGGCATCACGACTGAAGACTACAAGTAGCTTGGAGTAAGAGCTCTACTAGGTACATTGTGTAGCAGTTCGAGCACTGCAGTCACAGCGCGACAAAGTCCAGTGATCGTTTTCATCTGCTTGCCTTTGGTTAGCTGCAAAAACAACTATTTCGTCAGTTTGGTAGCCATGGCGTGACGACATCTGTCCTAAAGACACGCGGGAGACCTGCTACTCGCACGTTGGCATCGTGACGGGTAAAGCTCAACCAGGTGGTCGACTGAACTGGCCGCAAACAGAAGCTTCGTCCGCATCAAGGCACAGCACCAACTGTCGCAGCACTTTATACCCTGTCGAATTCGCACCCCTAGCTGTTCTACCATGTTTAACAGGTCGATGTGTACACACATTTGCACAGAAAGCCGCGGTAGAGAGCTCGTGCGTGCCGCCCCAGGCAGTCTCCAAGACATCACACCGAGTCTGCGTCTCGCCTTCGTCACTCGCCAGCGCCGCCCGAAGAATCCGCTCAGCAGAAGGAGAAGGAGAAAACTCAGGGCTCAAGCCATTCCGCATTCAGAGACAGAGGACCCCCGAGATCTTTTACCCGCACGCAACATTAATTATGGCGGACGGTCAGTCGCACGACGTGCAGACGCTCAAGATGAAAGGTACCGCCAGACTTTATATCCACCCTCGTACTTCTTCTCGCAGGCTTAACGCTCTTGTGTCTCTATTGTAGTGGCCAGGAAGCACGAGAACGACATGGAGCGCCGTCGCTCGTCCACGCTGCGGCTCGAGCCGCCACGTACGTTGAAACTTGATGTTTTATACTTTCTTAATTCCGTAGAGGTTAACTGTTCCCTCTATAAATTAATATCTGCAGAGTCCGACGCGAGGAAGACCACGTCCTTCGTGCGGGCGAGAACGTCAGGCGTGAACCGCCTGCTCCGGTCCAATACCAACAGTGCTGGCAACATGTCCAATGGCCACAGCAACGGCAGCCGAAGCCGAAGCAAAACCAGCAAAAGCGCCCCCACCAGCAAAGCCACTAGCGACCACGACGAGTTCGAGACGGCGCTGGCCGAACCGGTGGACGAGAACGCGGTGGAACCCCCGCCGTCGCCCCTGAAATCGGGTCCGAAATCGGCGTCTTCGTCCACCTCTTCGCCCCCAATTAGCGGAGGAATTGGCGACGAAGAGGACGAATTTCCACCTTATTTGGAGCAAAAGTGGACGCACGTGGTGCTGAAGATGACGGCGTTTTCGGAGGAGGACGCGGTCACGAGCTTCCGGTTTGATGTCAATGGAGGAGGCATCGGCAGAAGCGCAGAGAACGCGGCCAGTATCCCAGCAGACAAGTTGCTGGCGTCCAAGGATCACGCGCGTGTGCTGTACAGTGGAGGACGGTTCTATTTGGCCAATGGAGACAACGCGAGCGACACTTTCGTCAGGTTGAGTCCATGCGGAGGAGGCGGAGAAGACGACGCTGAAGACCGCATGCAGTGGCCGCTGGAACCGCACGTGTCGTTCCGTGTGGGCAAGTCGGACTTTATGGTCACGGCGTTCCATGAGGCCTCGCAGACGCTCGAGGTGTCGGCGCTGAGCGGCAAATTGGCAGGCACGCAGTTTACCATTGGACGCGAAGGAGCGGGTATCGGTCGGTCGGCGGACAACAAGATCCATACGGGAGATGGAGAGCTCTCGCGCAAGCATGCGGCAATCTGGTTTGACGAACTGACCAACCAGTTTTACTTGGTGGACTTGAACTCGACCAACGGCACGTTCATGAAGCTTGTGGGCAGTTACCAGGAGCCATACCGACTGGAGATTGGCGATGACTTGCTGGTTGCGCAGACTTGCTTGACTGTGAACCGATTTGATTTCGGGGCTCATGCTGACATGGGCGCTCGCAAACACATGGAGGACGCGCACACAATTATCCAGGATTTGTGTATCGAGTCTCTGAGCCGGTTGGGCATGCATCCGCAGTCGTATTTCGCAGTGTACGATGGGCACGGAGGAGAGGAGGCGTCGGCGTTTTTGGGCGACGTACTGCATCACAACATTATCGAGACGTTCTTCATGAAGAAGGCAGAACTGAAGCCGTTGATCAACAAGTCACCGGAGGAGCTGCAGTCGATGATCACGAAGCGACTTATCGATGCTTTCGAACAGACCGACGAAGAGTTCTTGAATGAGTCGGAGCGACCACAGGCAGGCAGTACAGCCACGACCGTGCTCGTCGCTGGTAAGTATATGTTTGTATCGAATGTGGGCGATTCACGAACTGTTATGAGCCGCGCCGGTAAGGCTGTTCGACTCTCGAACGACCACAAGCCAAGTCGGCAAGATGAGGCTCAACGTATTCGTGACACGGGTGGCTTTGTGATTCACGGACGCATTATGGGAGAACTTGCAGTGTCTCGAGCTTTTGGAGATGCACCTTTTAAGACGTTCGATATGCCGGAGCCGCCGAGTGAGGACGTTGACTCCAAGCCACGTAGTGACTACGACTCACAGGAGCTGCCAGTGAATCCGAACGATATTCTCAAGGGGCCGCTGGTGATCCCTACGCCGGAAATCACAATTACAGAGCTCACGGACGACTGCGAGTTCGTCATGCTGGCGAGCGATGGGCTGTACGACGTGCTGAAGGACCAGGAGGCCGTTGATTTTATGCGTCAGAAGATCGCTCAGCTTGGTGACGTGCAGCGCGCAGCGGAGGTACGTTGCCCATATCTTTCATGTCATGACTATAATTTGACATCTCACCGTTTTGATTTCTCTGTTGCAGGCTATGGTAGAGCATGCGATTTTCCACCAGCGCTCAACCGATAATGTGACGTGTGTCGTAGTGATGTTCAAAGAGCCCAAGGACCTCAAGTAATCAATTTGCTGGTACAGCACCGCAACTCCCACCTATCCACGGTCAGTGCAGTAG
>KV744017.1:1534-22360 GCA_000468175.2 Phytophthora cryptogea
AACATTGATTTCTTCCAAACAATCTTCTGTCATTGCTGCTGGTCCTGTCGGCGGCGGCGCGGCGGGTGGCCCGTAAAAAGCCTCCAAAAAACAGTTATCCATCAAAATTGATGCAGTTGGCTGGATATTAGATTTTAAGTGAAAAAGTTGCCCCAGTTAACCTGCCCCCGAATGAAACATCCCCTTATCTTGTGTAACCTTGTACACAACTCTGGAGTCGATCAAACATCAATATGGCCACGACCACTTCCAACAACGTTGTCCTGACCAGGACCTAGTTTTTCTATTGCGGGGTCTGGGGGTGCAACCTCCACTATGTGACACCCCCTCCCGATCAGACCAACCCTATGTCCGAACTTATGTCCGAGCTTGTCATTCGCTGGGCCCGCGTATCTGCAAATACCGCGCGGCCTGCTTCGTAAGGAATTGCAGAGGGTTAGGACAGCGGAGGACAGCACGAAGGTATTAATAGTAGCATAGAGAAGCTTGGTCTGGAGTTGGAGTCCGGGAGGTGTTGTGTATTGGAGCTGGCAAAAGCCGAAGTGAGGACTAAAGTCCATCGCGGAGTAGTCAAGTAGTCTGTGTGATCTACCAATCGTAGAAGCGTGTCGGAGATGGATACCTTGACACTTCGCGGGCACCCCGCGCGGGTTTGCTGCGGCTACGCGACCTCGCACCCGCTCACTCCCGCTAGTGATGACATCGATCTGATAAATTATCGTGCAGCTTCAGACCGTCCGAACTTGTCATTCGGACAATAACTGTCCGAACCTGCACGGTATGGAGGAAGTAACTTACTCGCGTGAAGCAATAGGTTCACGAATTTTACAGTGAAACAACCACTTTGTGTCGAATGACTCACGTCAGCACAGGATGCAGAGTGAAGAGAGCAACCAACGTATGGCAGTATGTCCAGACTGTAGGGTGGCCAATAGAACGACCAATCGTTTCTTCAAATCGAATGTTTTGTAGCATGTAAGCCGTCCTTTACAGTTCGCAGTAGAAACCCACACATGGGTGAAGCGCTCACGCTATCACGCGTGACATGATCGAACTGGATGATTAAGTGGACTGTAAGTTACAGTCTGTAACATCCTCACCACTTGGTCATTTTCATTCCTCAACTGTACAAGCAACCGACTCCACCACTACGCAGGTTGGTACATGTACAGCAAATACTTTGGAATGACACGCTTATAGAAACTTTTCATTTTACAACTTGCAGCGGCTCCTCCAATTTTCAACGACACTTTCACTACCGATGGGCGTCAAGAGCGTCCTCACCAACCTTCTTTTGATCAGTGTTGCAATGTTGCTTCTGATGGAGAACATGGCATCGGCTAAATCTGCTTCTGATCAAGTTACCGCGTCCACGATTTCTTCTCCTGCCAAAGGTGAGCGAGTGGACGCCACTATCAACGAAAACCGGAAGCTCCGAAGACTCGAAAATGAGGCAACAGAGCATACTTTGGACAAGGAAGAGCGGGGAGTCTTGGACAGTATTGGATCATCGAAGCTATGGGCTCGAGTCGCCCAAGCCTACAAAAACTACATCGACAAAAAGAATATTGCAAAGATTGCAACAGCAACCGAGTTGCTCAAGACGAAAACCCGTTTCAACAGTCAACAGATTTTTAAAACCTTGTACAAGAAAAAAATCTCCCCGGAGCTGGTTTACAGAGCATTGAACCTCGAAGAAGCCATGGCGAGGGCGTACCACACTTTCAGTTATATCGACCTCTTCGTTACACTAGAATATGTCACTTACCGAAACTACGAGGCGTTTTGGGGAAAAATGAAGCTGGCCAAGACCCGAGTGAAGAGTGTAAGGCGTTAAGTAAGCTGTTGGTGGCAAGTTCAAACCTGTTTCGCGCAATCATGCTCTTGAATTCAAATTCAGTAAATATAATGCTGACAATCTGCAAACAGACTTGATAGTGTGTTATGAAAAATCACAGTGCTTTACCTAAATAGTAGGCTGCTGCGTTCTTGTAGTAGCGTGCTCAACGTGCCAGTTCTCGTAGAAAAATAGCGGCGGCAACAACATTTTGCTGCTACTGCGCTCTGGAAAGTGCAACGCTATCGTAGGCATGCTGCGCGAATGCACGAAACGCTCTAAACAGTAAATCAATAATACAGTAGTAATACACTTGCCTTATTTTACCGTTTTGATTCAGCATTTTTTGGGGTTGTACTTGAAGTAGAAATAATTTCCTGAAAAACATTGTTACCCGCTCAATTCTTCTTGAAAACGTCTACCGTAGTGAGAATTCACGTTACATGTAGACGTTAACCCTTCTCGGCAGGCTAGTTACCGACTCATTTGCATTATTAAATACGTGCAGACACCGTCCAGGAAGATTCACACTCCGCAAATGTCAAGCTACACCTGAGAGAGGTGCAGTTTAACGTTTTGAAGCCTGCACCGATGTAAACCACCAGCACAAATACCAATACGCTGTAACAGCGTCAAACAGCGTCGCTGTTTGACATTTACTTTTATCCAGACCGGTGGAGATGATCTAAACACACAAAAAGTGCCTCGATAAGCATGGTATTTCTCCGCAATGCCAGGCGATTCAAACCCACTGGACGAAGGCTGCAAACACTTTATTCTCGGGACAAAGGATGGTATGTACTTCACTTCACGCCTAGCTCATCCGGGCTCTTGTTTCATAACGGCCAGAATATAGGCCTTCTTGCAGCCTTCCGGGGAAAGCTTCAAGGAGTTGGCAGCACGGATCATCGTCTCCAGTGGAAATCTATGCCCCTGCAGATAGTGGGCAGCACTTGCAGTCGATAACGTATTCAGTTTGGGAATATATGGCAGCAGGTCTTTAATTTGAGAAGCCACTAGGCTAATAACTGCGTCATGCTCGGCTCTTTCTTCATCGGAGGCATCTTGAATTTCAGTCGTCTTTTCCCGCCTCAACAAACGTTTGGCGTCCTTGTCGATGGTTTCAATCGAAGGTAGGCCCTCAACTGGGTCAGCTTGAGTAGTTGGGTATTCCCCAAATCCATTTCTGCTGAAACTCTGTTGCTGCTGGCAAAAATGGCGACGAGAACGATGTTGCACAGACGCATGTTGGTTGATATTTTGTCTTGAAGCGCAGGAAAGTCGAGTTGATGTCCAGGCCGAAGGAAATTGTGAAGTGAGAGGCTTGACAACAATGATTGGCAGCCCATCAAAGATGGTACGCTGTAGATAGCGAACGTACAGTACATGTACAGGTACGATTACTGTAACTCAAATTCTGCGTAACCATTCCTACATGTACACACTTCCAGGTACAGACCGTATTATTCAATACAGCAACCTCCAGCCCGATAGCTGATAGGAACAGATTCGCGTATATCACTCCTCAATACAGCTTGTTGGGAAGACACTTGAGTAGCTAGCTAGCCACACACAAATGAAGATACTTGCAGTACTTACATGCTGCTTTAGCCACAGAATACTGACACTACAGGTAGTAACAAATGCCACTTTCGCTACGTTGTCATGTACCGCAGTAATAGCGTTTTGTGCGCATATGTCCGAGTCTAACCACTTTGGTAGGATCAGAAGCTAGATAACCCAACTAATAAAATGTTATACACCCTACAAGGCTTGCTCCGATAATTCATGAGAGCCTATAATTTGTAGGGCAACATTCAATGGTAAAAAGCTCATTCCAAAATCGAAATGGGATCGCATATGGATTTGTCGAGCTCAATCTCAAGAGTATCGATTGCGATCCGTTGAAATCCTCGCAAACTGTGGACTCCTTTGTGTTGTGATTGTGGTTTGAAATCAACATTGTTTTTGTTGTTGAACTGAACCTTTACTACTTTCCCTTGTCGGAATGCATTTATTTGGATAAAGTATAGAAGAAGAAGAAAGTTGATTAACTAATTAATGGACATCTCACTTGGCTAGCTACCTAAATATCAGCATAAGTACAAGTAGTGAATGAACTACAGTGTAGTTACTGGCGAGGGATCCACATCCGGTTAGCTGGCGGGGCAACAAGCACTGCTGTCGGTTCTGCAAAGCCCAAGTAGCGGAGGGTGGCACGAATAGTATCACCGTTCAATCCAATTTCTTTTACTTGTTGAAAGATGAAATGAGAATGTCGACCAAACGAAGCACTTGGTAATTCCGTCTCAGTTTCTTGGAAATAGATGCATTGCGTAGTCTCCATATTCGATGAAACGCAATCGCAGTATATACTCTCCACAGGCATAGAACTTCTTTCTGTTGACGTCTCCACTCTGCTCTGAGGTCGCGAGATTGTGCAAACAGCAAAATATGCCAATTGAGTTGGGATCCAAATACTTTGCTCCATGGCTGCCAGAGTGTGCCCCAGGTTTCGTGCAATTTTGGACACGAGAAAAAGCAATGCTCAACCGTTTCAATTGCAACACACGACTCACGAACGCACTGTTAAACAGTAAGTAGGATTTATTTGGATAAAGTATAGTACACATAGCTCTTGGAAATATATATCAATGATATTCCGCTATGTTTTCTTTGAATTGTGCACAAGACCCGCTCAATATACGACAAGGGCTACGGTAGTACCTCAGACGAATCAATCTCGTTTGATGACCTATTTGCATGCACTTACTGTGCCTTTTTGTTTTGAAATAAAGCTCCTGCTTTCGCTTGTTGAATACTACTACTACTAGTACAAAATATAACCGCGTGTACAATCTTCAACGGGGCTTAGTAGAATGATGTCGAAAAACATCAAGCCTGATTCCGGAAAAACAACAAGAAACACGATTCGGGGGTTTTACGAGTTCAATTTTTCATAGAGAACGATTTCGTTCTCGTCCCGGAAAAGAGCGACTTGTCCCGCGTTTCATAGCGTAGGAGTAAAGCGATAGTGTTCAAATCGCCACGTTAAATCAAAATGCTGAGGCTTTTGATAGTTGTCCTCGCGGTTTCAGTAGGCGTGACGTACCAATGCTTCGCCTCGCGTCCAACGCGTCGAAATGATAATCGTTTCGTAACGCAATCTGGACTCAAGATGTGGGTAGACCCCGATACTCCTCAGAGTAGCTACATCTGGAGAACTTCGCGTGGCGACATGTGGGATCTGGTAATGAGCGACGAGTTTAACAGTGTAGGTCGAACCTTTCGACCTGGAGACGATCACATGTGGACATCAATCGAGAAGCCTGATGGAGTCAACGACGCGATGGAAGTTTACGCGCACAACAAAACGACGACTTCGTGTGATGGCAATGGCGTCTGCAGCTTCCAGATCGAACTGGAAGACTACGTGACCCAGATCCAAGTCTGGAATAGCTACCTGAAGACACCGGGTTTCCAGAACGTCACCTTCGTAAGTCTTCATAGTTTCATGCTGTTAGCACAATGCTTTCTGCTAACATTTTCTTTTTCAGTTTTACCGTGGGGGTATGGTGCAGTCTTGGAACAAGTTTTGCTTTCAAGGCGGCATGGTCGAAGTTCGAACGCAGCTTCCTGGAGCTATAACGGAGGCATC
Organism: Phytophthora cryptogea; assembly: GCA_000468175.2. Classification (NCBI taxonomy): domain Eukaryota; phylum Oomycota; class Peronosporomycetes; order Peronosporales; family Peronosporaceae; genus Phytophthora; species Phytophthora cryptogea. Next base: position 7,030 of record KV744017.1, read on the forward strand.
AGGCAACCCTGATGTGATTTTAGAGCCCAGTGCTCGAGTTGCATCGCTGCGATATTATCCAACTTGGCCAGGTATCTGGATGATGGGAAATCTCGGTCGAGCGATATTTAGCGGCTCCACAAACCGCATGTGGCCATTCTCCTACGATGCGTGTGACCCCGAAGCACTAAAACCAAGTAACCAGCGCATCAGTGCGTGTGAATCCGACCCTGGGTCAGGATTAAACCCTTACCAAGGACGTGGTGCACCTGAAATTGACATTGTGGAGGGTGGCGGCACCACGATTTCATCGTCCATCCAAGTAGGACCAGGTATGCCTCTGGACTTTCGTGTCGTTACTCCACAAGACGAGAACAAATTGTGCATATACTCGAGCTCGTGTGAGACTCCTGGCGCCAACATTCCAGGTATTCCGCAGAGCGTTTATCTCGGAGCTCGTGGCCACCAGTCCTGGTATCAGCATTTGAGGTACGCTGCAAACAATTTCTGTCAACAAAACACCAGCCAGATTCAAAACTACGTTACTATTGAAGCCGCACTCAACGCCGGGATTGAAGACAACATTTGCTCGGTCACAACGTGCCCAGCTTCTTTGGACATAAACTCGGACCTGGATTTCATGTACGCTGATAGTAGCGACCGATGGGGGATCAACTCGAACGGCACCTGCTTCTCCGCCATGAATTCCTACATGGGTGAGTTCATCTGCAGCGCAGGGAATCCACACCCGGGCTGTAAGCAGCTTCAAGACGCACCAGTCTTGCCTCAAGACGATTCAAGTTTTGCCTTCCAAATGGATGCACTGTCTGCAAATTGGCCAGTACACATGGCAGTGTACACAGAGTTCGTAGAGTACCAAGTCGAGTGGGTCCCAGGCTCCTCAGGCTACGTTCGGTGGATGTTATCCGGAGAACCTTTGTTTGAAATCCCAGCGAAAGCAATCACAGATCCTCCCCAGGGTGCAAACGCCAAGAACCCGCGCAAAATCATGATCGAGGAGCCTTTGTATCTCATTTTCAACGTGGCGATGTCCAGTAAGTGGGGAGCTCAGCCTCCAAATCCCAAGAACCCATGCCGTGGAGATGGCATGGACCCCGTTGCGAACCGCATATGTGACTCATTCCCCATGTTCTTGAAGATCGACCACATCCGCGTGTACCAGGATCTCTCGAGCAACTCGATTATGAGCGTTGGGTGCGATCCAAAGACGCACCCTACGCGTCAATGGATTTTGGATCATCTTGACGAGTACGAAGACGAAGAGAACAAACTGGTCGAAGTACACGGGAAGGCGTTTTGCCGAATCGATGCCGACTGCACGGTGCAGACAAAACACCGCCAGCATCCCGCAAGTTCCACAAAAAGCAGGTTGCCTACTGTGCTGACGGGAAGATGTGTGAATTCTCGTTGCGAATGTGTGAGCACCACGTGGACTGGGCCGCGATGTATTGTGCCCAGCAAATCGAGCGCAGTTTCGTTCGGACCGCCCCTCCTGTTAGCAGAATGCATTGGAGCATTGCTGGCTGCTATCATTGTTGCGTCTTGTGTAGCGATGCGGTTTGCGCGGAAAAAGGAAATCGAGGCTTCCGAAATTGAACGAAAGGTGAAAGAACAGCAACGGCAGCAGTACGAACAGATGAGAAACCAGTCATCCGGTAGTGAGCAAAGCGAGTGGTCATCTGAGTCATCGGGGTAAGTTACCTTCACTCACTCAAGTAATTACGTCAGTTTAAAGCACGATATTCTGGCCTTCACGAGATAATACAATTTGACTGCGATGCTGAGCGATATTCCACTTGTTGCATACTTTTCCCTTCCGTAGGACGAGTGCACATTGTGAGCTGCACGTTCATCCACGTTAACATGTTTAGCACGCGCTCCCCAGTCGTGTCAACCTTCACTGACGCACACATTCTACCATTTCGCAACACCCCTCCGCGTGCTAGTGCAGCTACATCATTCTGATTAACTGATCCACTCCAGATACGAAAGTCATCAATGATACCACGAAAGCCGTACCAGCCCAGATATTTAGGGCGAGGGAAATTGAGGCTGCCTGCAGTAATACAACCAGTTCCCACCTGCTCGTGCGTCAAGAAGCCCCACTCATTATGAAGTGATCCGGTACTCGAATGAACATTTGCACCATCGAGATAAACAATTTGGCGCTGGTGCTCGTTGTCATACGTCAAAGCGAGGTGGTACCATCGATTTGGGCTTAGATTAGTAGCCACCACGGGTCGAGAGTCCAACACGGAGCAGTACAGGTCTCCAGTTGAGCTGACCAAGATGAATTGCTGGTGATAATAAGGCCACTTACGGCTTTCGCGACTCGCCGACTGAAGCCCATAGAGAATCCCACCGAACGATTCTCCATCTGACGCTGGGAGGAGACTAAACCACACGTCAAAAGAAAAACTTTCGCTGCCAAGAAAGTTCAGGCGGAACCGAGACGGACGTCGTTGGTCTCTCCCCGCTTCTGTAAGGTACGCGTAGGAATCAACATGGCGCTCGTCACCATCTTGCAAACCTCTGAACAACATCGAACGTGACAGCAAATATTGCTTCTTCCACTTCGAATCCTCTTCAGCCGCATCATCAGAATCCTGTGCAAAACATGCTCTCCACAGCTTCCCGTCCGAAAGGTACCGCCACCACCAGTAGTTCGAGTGTGACAAATTGAACGCGTCAAAGCCAGTTAAAAAGCTGCACAGTGTCTTGATCGTATCCGCTGGCAACTGTTCCGGTCTCACGATGGCAAGTTGATTTCTGCCACTCTTCTTGGCTATTTGCAATTGTCGACTCTCCACCGGCCTGGAGCACCAAACATCGCAGACATTCCACCTCGACCCGCGAGGCACTCGTCCAGACACTTTTGTCGTCCCGAGCAAAGTTTTCTCGTCCACAGCTTCTCCGGTTGTCAACTTTCCCACCTCCTCTTCAGTCAAAACGCCATCCCAAAATTGAAATTCGTCCACCAGTCCTCGGAAACCGTACAATCCGAGATATCCTGGAGTTGGCAAGTCCAGTGCATTGGCAGTGATGCAGCCCGTCCCCACCTGCTCGTATTTCAGAAACTCCATCTCTCGATGCAGTGGTCCCGTATCGGATCTATTTTTTTCTCCATCAACATACACCTTTTGACATTGACTGTCTGCGTCATACGTGAGTGCAAGATGGTACCATCGTCCAGACTTTAAGTTGCTCTTAACCACTGGGCGAAAGTCGATTACCGAGCAGTATAAATTTCCAGAGGTACTCACCATAACGAACTGCTGGTGGAATTTGGGCCACACGCGACTCTGCGGGTGCTCGGACTGCAGTCCGTAGAGGATTCCTCCCATATAAGAGCTCTCCGGGTCTGGTGGCTGCAACGCGAACCACACGTCGAAGCTGAAGTTGCAGTCTCTGAAACTTGATATTTTCGTCTTCTTATTCCCTGTGAAACACGATACATATGTGAACGAGTCGTACCCCTGAAACTCGATGGATCGACTGCGCAGGTAAAGCGCCTTGTAGGCCTTTGGATGGAGCGGATCGGACTTAGCAGGGAGCAGCGACTGCCAGTACGAAGACGCATTCAGGTGCTGCAACCAGAACGAGTTGCAGTGCGAGAGCGAGAGCGCGTCCAGCCCCGAGAGGAAGCGGCAGACGCTCGAAGCTGCAGCCGATGGGAGTGTAGCCATCTTTGATTGCAAAGTGTGCACCACATGAGATGATTTTAAAAAAATGTGTGCACCACATAATACAGACATTCCGCAACTGATGCTCGTAAACTGTGTAATCGTAATCTGTGGCTCCGATCTCAGTGTTAAATCCGCCTGCTACTGCTGAAGCTATGTCGCCTTCTTCGTCCGTGCTGCGCCTGTACCGCGAGATGCTGCGCAACGCCGCCAAGTTCGAGGTGCGCTGCGTGTTGCTTGTCGTCTCTGCTCTGTCTTGCGCCCTCGTTCGCCTTGAACAGCGCACTGGAGCGTTTAGAAACACTGATTTCTATTTCTATTGCTCTTCAACTGTAATGCAGACCTACAACTTCCGCAGCTACGCCACTAGACGCGTCAAAGAGGATTTCCGCAAGAACAAGAGCCTGACGGAGGGATCCGTCGAGCAGCAGGAGGCGCTCAAGTTCGCGCGCGAGCAGGCGGACGTGCTCTACCGCCAGGTGTTCGTGTCCAAGCTGTACCCGCCACACATTAAGAGCGTGATGGAGACGCTCCCCAAGTAGACAAAGTGCTCTACAACTGTCAGTGACGAAATAAGAGCATGACTCCTGAACGGCTCTGAATTCGCTGTCTGTGTTGCTGTTTCTTGCTATTGCAGCCGAGAGGATGAGATTCTGCTGGGCTGAAGTCTTTCTACTAACTGTTTTATCTTTTCTAAGATGCAGATACGAGAAATTCACTTTATGATGGTCCCCAGGGACTATTGGTCTCAACTGTGACGGTTTTGGTCTCCTCTTCGACTGCACCTTCGTCTGCTGCACAAACGACGCGAGCGGTGGGTTTCTTGTTCATCAGGTTCACGGTCATGACTCCTCCAGTTCCGTTCGGCTCGAGATACCATTTCACGGTTTTCAAGTGGGCGTGTGACCCGGCGGCGCAGTGGACGGCCACGAACTGGTGCATTTTCACTCCTGTCGGCTGCGTGACGATGAACTTCTTGAGCGTCTTGGCGATGCCTTTCGACTCGGTCTGTTGCCGAGTCCCGAACAATTCCAGTTGGCGCGCGATCTGCGGCGTTGCACAATGGTACAGCACCGAGTCGAGGCCCCGCGTGCTCCACTTGGCCACGAAGGCGCGATCGTCGGACTGTCGGGCGGAAACTTCACGCCATATTGTTCGTGTCGATCGCTTCTGCACTAGGCGCTGCAGTCTTTTCGAGTCGGTGGAGGCCAAGTGAAGGAGCAGAAACCCCGTTGAGATGATGAAGGCGACGGCCAAACCGCCAAACATGGCGTACAAGTGCGGGTCCGAGTGCAGCTCAGCGTTGTGGAGCATTTGATCGGCTCCAACCTTGCAGATGAAGTGGATGGTTAAGACTGCTATCGCATTGAGCGTCCAGAAGCGGGCAAAGTCGTTGCGCGCGGCGTGGTCGAGACGCATGGCCAATGACCGAGTCTGCAACGTAACTCGAATCACCCAGTAGCTGCTACTGAGCGTCGTGAACACCAAGGTAAGACTGCGAACAGGAATTGCTGGCGTGCAGTAGATGACGATGCTTCCTTCGGCAGTGGAGAGTTGTGCCGTACAACCGAGCGAAAAAATGTTGCTAAGAGCACCGATCGCACCGAGGTATAGCAGCACCATCGTTCCTGGATGCTCTAAGGCTCCGTCTGCAGGATCGCACTGGAGCAACTCGAAGAGACCAATCCGTATAAGCGGGATGGCGTCATTGTTGAAGGAATCCAACGTCCCTAGGCGGGCCTGCACTTCTTTGACCGGGCGATACACGCTGTTGCGAATAAAAATCCACACGCTCTTCAGGATGTAAATGTACTCGAGGGCGTAGTACGAGGCGCCGATCAAGTTGAGAATCAGCAAGAACGTGCGGATCTGTCGGCTCGTGTTGTCTTGAATGCGGATACGTCGATTGACCATTGTGGTATCAATCATGAACCACTCGATTTGACGCAGATTCTCTTGCTCGGCAGCTTGTACCTCTGCGCTGGCAGTAGCAGTTATCAAAGAAGCACAAGTTGGCAGCTCGATCAGGTCTCCATTGAGGTCACGGAATAAAACCTCGTTTGGAGTCATGAACAAGCGACACAGGGTCTGAAGCTCGGTTTCCTGAGAGTCCCGGAACGCGCAGTTTCCCAAACCGTCACCCATGTATGCTTGGTATTTCTGCACGTTCCGTCCGCTCTGCTGCATGACAGAGTTCACAACACCCTGACAGTCCGGTGTGAACAAATATCCATACGGTGTAAGAGGTGGCTTCGGCGTTGTTGTATTCACGCGAGACTTTGTCCATGCAGTGCCGTCAATTGCCAGCAGTGGGGATTGTGTCAACGTCTCGGGGAGTTCCAACGCTACATAGCTAGCCGTGGTTTCTCGTCGACGCCCAAGTGTGTACGTAGTTGTGTTATCAAGTTTGGTATAATCTCGATCATCTTTCTGGAACAGGAACATGAGATTCACAGCGAAAGTCGGGAGAATCAACGCCAAGTCACTGCCGCACTGCTTAATAGCTGTTCCATCCACGTCATCGACTGTAATGGCCTTGTCCATAGTCGTATGCTTGATCGCGCAGTTCCAGAATGGAGCCAAGTGCATCGTCGACACTAAGTGCATGCCAACGGTGTTGATGAGGAAGTCTGAAGTGAAGAAGGATGCTGAAGCGTGCGTCACCTCTGCTAGAATGGCAGCTTCTCCGTTCACATTGACTCCCATGGTGAGCTTCTGAGATTCCAGATAGTACTTGAGCAGTGCCTTGACACCCAGCACGTCAACAAGAGCCACATGATTGATGTCGAACGAACCAGGAAGCAAAGCCACCACTTCCGCGAGCGAGATGCCTTTGCTGTATCGGTCAACGATGGCCTCTGCAACGCTGTCGGTGTATTCTGGCAACTCCAAGTCCATGTATCCCTCCTGGACGTTCTTCATTACCTTACGGACGACGAGTGCGTCGTTGAAGTGGCGCAGATAAACCTCCGACATGTTGACAACAGCGATGAGGCCCAACGTGACAGCACCAACGCTGGACAGATTTGCATCAACGGGAGTCTTTTCGCCGTGGTTGAAAAAGCGATGGCGTGGGAACTTGTTGTGGAAATCGCGACAAAACTCGTGCTGAATTGCTGGAAACCAGTTTCCAAAGAGTAGCTGCGCTGGTGTTTCCCATGAAGATATCGATGCAGTCACAGGCCCACACAAAGGTGCAAGCACGTCGACCATGAGATCGACAGGTTGTTGCAGAATTTCCTCTTGTAATCCAGCAAGAAGGTCATCTCGGCGCAGGTTGGCTCGGACTAGAAAATCGGTCAGCGAGAGATTTTCTGCAGTTGATCGACTAAGCTCGGACTTGGTTTGAAGGTCAATCAATGGGAAGAGAGAGCGCTCAAATGTGTCGAAGTAGTGCACACCACTGGTGACAACGCCCAGTTGGTTTAATTTCCGAGCTGCAGCTTCATCGCGCACCTCGTCGAACGGCTTGGTGACGTAACTTCCAAGATAGTATTCCTTGAGCGGGGTCATGCTGACACCGAGAAGGACAAGCACAAAGATGGCAACGCACGATTTGTACGAGATCTCGTAGTCTTGGAGCTGACCGAGTTGAGCGCTGGGTCCTTTTATCTCGTCCCTGGAGTTTGATGGAACCAGAGTGCCTTGGACAGACAGTCTCTGCACTGTAGGGGACTTCTCCTCATCAGCATTCATCATGACCACGATTGGGCGTATTGGCCAAGTCCGAAATGCAGGGAGGAGATTTCGACTACGCTGATTCTATCCTGCCACTTTCTTGTTGTGAGCAAGAACTATCTTCGTGGTGGCACTTCCCACGCTTATTTAAGTCTGAAATGAGTCGGGTGGCGCCCCAGACTTGAAGACGAACGTGATATTGAGGTCTATTCACACGTACAAGTTGCTGACCAATAATGAGATGGGAACACAGCAACGGAACCTTGAAACTGGGGCAATAGTAACTATGGTTTTTTATCGGGGGCCTGCTGCTTCGAGGCTGCGTTGTCTTCAGCGATGCAGTAAATGCGCGGGTGGGTAGGAACTAGTGGGTCTACCGTAGTGACACCACCTCGTCCTTTTGGATCGAGATACCATTTCACTCCCAGCAGATGAGTGTGAGCTCCTCCAGCGCAGTGTACAGCAACAAACTCATGAATCCGGATAGGTGTCGTCTCGCCCTCTTTGATCGGTTCTCCGGACCTGCTACCTTGCTTCCAGGCCGTGAGCTCCCCGGGCACACTTGAAATCTGCAACTGTCGAGCAATTTGAGGTGATGCACAGTGATACAGCGCAGACTCAAGACTTTTTGTGCCCCATTTTGCCACGAACGCGCGATCGCTCACCGCTCGAGCCTTCGAAGTCCGCCATAGTGTTCTCATGGAGCGCTGTTTGACGATTTTACGAATCCGTGCCGTGTCTGTTGATGCGATGTGTACGAGCAGAAATCCCGACGAGATGACGAGGGCAAAGCAGAAACCTCCAATGATGGCGTAGATGTGAGGGTCGGACTGCAGCTCGACGTTTTGAAGCAGCAGGTCGGCACCTCCCTTGCATATGAAGTGCATAACCAAAACAGCAACCGCGTTTGTGAGCCAGAAGCGCAGGAAGTTGTCGCGAACAACGTGATCCAGTCTCATGGCTAATGATCGCGACTGCAAAGTGACGCGAATGACCCAGTAGCTGCTGCTTAGCGTAGTGAGGACCAGATTCAAACTGTCAACTGAGATAGCCGGCTTGCAGTAGATCACAATGCCAGCCCCCGCAACGGACAGCTCTGCGTCGCATCCGAGCGAGAAAATGTTGCTGAGAGCCCCAATCGCGCCGAGATACATCAACACCATGGTTGCTGGGTGCTCTAACGCACCATCAGCTGGATCACACATGAGTAATTCAAGTATTCCTAGTCGAACGAGTGGTGTTGGAGTGTAATGAAGACTGGCGGTTGATGCCAGTCGCGAATGCTCCTCTGCGAGAGGTTGAAGCACACTGTTGCTGACAAACGTCCACACGCTCTTGAGGATGTAGATGTACTGCATGGCGTAGTGCGTAGCGCCGATAAAGTTGAGCATGAGCAAGAACGTCCGGATCTGGCGACTCGTGTTGTCTCGGATACGAATTCGACGCGTGAGCAAGCTCGTGTCGATCATGAACCACTCAATTTGGCGCAAATTTTCTTGCTCGAGAGTTTGGACCTCAGCGCTTGCGGTTGTCGTTATCAAAGACGCACATGTTGGCAGTTGGATGGAGGTGCCATTCAGATCTCGAAACATGACTTCATCGGACGTCATGAACAATCTGCAAAGTGTCTGCAGCTCGGTCTCTTGAGAATCTCGGAACGCACAATTGCCAAGACCATCGCCCAAATACGCCTGGTACTTTTGAACATTCCGTCCAGTCTGGGACAAAGCTTGAGTGACAAGACGTTTGCAGTCGGGCGTGTACAGATAACCATACGGCGTTGTCGCGGCTGCGATCGTCGCGTTTGTTTTCTTCTTTGCCCAACTTGAGCCATCAATGGACACAATAGTGGAGCCGTCAAATGTTTCGGGAACTGTCAGCGCCACATATTCAGCGTCGGACTCGCGACGGCGTCCCAGTGTATACGTCGTGGTATTATCGAGAGTTGTGTAGTCTCGCAGATCTGGTTGGAAGAGGAACATGAGGTTCACGATGAAAACTGGCAGGTTGTCGCTCATTTCGGTGCCGCACTGCTTCAACGCGTCTCCATCAACGTCAGCAACAGTGATGGTCTTGACCATCGAAGTGTGCAAAATCGCACATTTCCAAAACGGAGCCAAGTGTGTCGTGGATACGTAGTGCATTCCAACTGTGGTGATCAGGAAATCGGTTGTGAAAAAGGAATCCGTTGCGTGAGTCACCTCGGCCGAAATTGCGGCTTCTCCGTTGATATTTGTCCCCATCGTGAGCTCCTGAGGGTCCAAATAGTACTTCAGTAGTGCACTGACGCCAAGAACATCAACCAGAGCCACGTGGTCATCATCAAAAGAACCTGGTAATAGCGACAAGACATCCGAAAGAGGGATACCACTGCCGTATCGATCCGTAATCGCTTCAGCGACATTGTCAGTGTACTCTGGCAACTCCAACCCAAGATACCCTTCCTGTACATTCCTCATGATTTTGCGAATCACTTGTGCGTCGCTGAAGTGACGCAGATAAACCTCCGACATGTTGACAACCGCAATCAAACCCAGTGTCACGTTGCCAGCGTTCGCTAAATGAGAATCGACCGGCGTCTTGTCATTGTGGTTAAAGTATCGATCGCGTGGGAACTTGTCGTGGAAGTCTCGACAGAATTCGTGTCGAATCGCAGGGAACCAGTTTCCAAACAGCAATTGCGGTGCAGTTTCCCAATTACTGGAGACTTTTCCACACCGAGGGCCATGAACGTCCACCATGAGATTTACAGGCTGCGAAAGTACCGTCTCGGGAAGTCCAATAAGCAGATCGTCTCGACGCAGATTTGCACGTACAAGGAAATCCGTTAGTGAGAGATTCGCTGCTGTTGGGCGTTTGAACTCGTCTTTGGTTTCCAAGTCGATAAGCGGCAGAAAGGTGCGGTCGAACGTGTCGAAGTAGTGCATTCCACTGATGACGACCCCCATTTGGTTGAGTTTTCTCGCCACCACGTCGTCCCGCACTTCATCGAATGGATCGGTCAAATAACTTCCGAGATAATACTCTTTAAAAGGGGTGAGCACTGCAACGGAGCCGAGAAACAGGAAAATGGCCACACAAGCTTTGTACGAGATCTGTCGGTTAAGAAGCTGCAGCAGTTGGGTCTGTGCTGGTGGAGGTTGGTTACTTGCTGGAGTTTGGGTTGTAGCAGGAGTGTCAGGAGAGGAAGTCGCAGTATCCGTTGGCGAAGTTGACGGTGGTGCACTCATCGTACGTCGTGACCTCCTGCTCGTCGACGAAAGTCTTTGAAGACCGCGCCGTTCCTTAGTGGAGGGCGAAATTTGCATGCTACGTGCGACCTGTTGCGGAGGACTTGATGTCGACTATTTCCGATGCAAAACGTCTCGGGAGCTGGTCGAGACAAATTTGCGCGGGCGTTTTTTGAGTGCTTGAACCTGACATCCAATTCAGTGACGATTCTGGCTGAAATGAGTCCTCTATGGAGGCTATGTAGGGAGTGGTGAGCTTCTGTCTTGACAACTTGTCCTGGACTGCTCGAGTGTTTCGCTTTCTCGATCACTGTCCTGGATCCGCAGCAATTGGCATCACAATACCAGCCGATGCCTCAGACTGCCGAGATCTAACGAGAAATCGAGTGGGACTGGCAGGCTTCGGACTCTCGTCTTCTTTTAGTAGTCGGCTTGTTATTTTCTCAAAGTCTTGAGGCAACTTCACACTGGGAATACTGGTGAGGTCAGGTAGAATGGTAAATTCACACCGTAAAAAAGTGTTTCTCGCTCTCGTCAAGTGAGCAGAAGTTGAGATCGTGTCCGTCACGAATTGCAAACCAGCACTTTCCGTCCTCGTTCGACTCCGAGCGACTCTTTCAGCCTCCAGTTTTTCAAGACAATCTTCGGTGGAGTGATATGTTCCAGCTGCAACGTTTGAAGAGTAATGACAAGTTGAACAGCTTTGAACTGCTGAAGGAGGTGGGGGCATTTGTCGCTTTGAGGTGGTCGTCACGGATTTCTCACTCTCTTTCGTTTTTTTATTTCCAGTGAGTTTAATTTGATGCGATTGGCATCACCACCTCCGACACGAATGCGAGTTTCTGACCCAGCCAGCTCATGAATCAACAATTTGCATGTTTTGCGCCGTACAAACTGGACAAGTGAAAAAAACTTAACGCAGACAGAGAAGTGAGATCGACACTAACTACTACTTCTAGTACTACTGAAGTACTACTCCGACGGCGAGAAAACTTTTGAGACTCCCACGCCAGTCGTGTACTGATCCTCTACTCCATTTGCTCCATGATTCGTACGTCAGTTTCAGTTTGATGAGACTTTACTCGGTCTCTGCTGACCCCACGTTGGCTCGAGGGATTTGCCATCTTGAAGTTCACGTCGCTCCCTCACTTTCCAATTTTCCGAGTCCAAGATGGAGCTCTTTCCAGTAGATACGTTAAAGCAAATGAACAGCTTTCTAACGAGTCAAGACGCTTTCAATCTGTCGCACACCAATTCCTGGTGGCTCCAATACGTCGGTGACGGCTTCGACTGGCAGCGATGTCTTCGCTCTCGTGATTCCTGGCAGAAAAGGTTTATGGTGACGCCGTCGCTGTTGTTTCAAGGTCGACAAGTCCACAGCACACTCAATCTCGACTCATTTGCCTATTTGGTGGATCTCAAGACGCCGGACTTCTTTCGTCTTACCAGTTTTCACAGGAGTTTCAGTTTTGACGTGTGGTTCAGTCTGTTGCCAGCCTCGGATACCCATTGTTTCGGTGGAATCCTCTACGGTGTGCAGTCGGGCGAGCGTGAAAGTCGTCCGTGGCCACATTTCCATCAGCCGATTGCGGTTGTGAACGCATCTGGAGACTTGTATTGCTCTGTCCTGGAAGTTAAACCAGTGATAGCTAAAGATCTACAACCAAATCGATGGTATCATCTCGCTCTAATCTACGACTACGATCTCCAGCGTCAAGATGTGTGGCTCAATGGAGAAAATGTTCGGTCCGATACAGGACCACAACATGAAGAATGGAGCTTTATGAATCACGAACAAGTGGGCACAGGTTGCGTCACTGGAGGAGACGCCCACTTTCCTTACCGAGGACACCTCGGTTGGTACGGATTCAATGGGATCATCGACGAGTTCCGCGTTTGGGAAGGAAAATTATCAGCATCGGAAGTCGCCGGGTTGGAAAAGGGTTGTAGACTTCCAAACAGTGAACTACGAGGTTCACTGAAGGTGGAAAATGCAAGAATGTCGTGGATGAGTCCGGACGAGCGGTGGGTGAATGTGCAGAAAGTATCGTGTACTCGACCGACAGAGGATGCAAAGGTGGCGTACGTCAGAAGCTTGTAACTATGTGGCGTGAGCAGCGATGGGTGGAAATGGTTCTTGGCAAGATAATCTACCCGTTCATTATTCGATTTGCCACGTTCGACTCGGATGACCAGCAACGAGATGACGGGGAACGAATTGAATCCGTGGACTAGTGATACATCCGTGGAGTTGTCCGCAGATGTCTTGGAAGTGCTCTGTGGTTTTCTTACGGGCTTTGACGCTTTCAACTTGTCGCACACAAACGTTTGGTGGAGGAGCTATCTGTCGGAGGAGTCTTTCTGGCTGAAACGCTGTCAGCGTGTCGGTACTCGTGATCTACTGGGGATCTCGTGGAGGAAGCAGTACATTCAGTCCCGATCGATGGTGTTCAGAAGTCTGAAGGTGGAAGAGGACTCGAACGAGCTCGACGCTTTTTCGTTGCTGGTGTATGACGAAAGGTTCCGTCAGCGAGTGGTAAATCCTCCTCCTTTTTTTCAGCTAACTCATCTTGGAGTTGAAAGTTTCACCTTTGACGTGTGGTTTAGTCTCCTGCCAGCTTCAGAGAGTGAATACTATGGAGGAATCCTGCTGGGACTGCAGTCTTCCAGTCGTTTGAGTGGTACGTGGCCTGATTATCACCAGCAATTCGTCATGGTGAGTTCTACGGGGGATCTCTACTGCTCCGTCTTGGCCGACAAGTCCGTCGTAGCGAGCGACTTGCAGTCCAATCGCTGGTATCACTTAGCACTGACCTACGACAACGATCTCCAGCGTCAAGAAGTGTATCTCGATGGCAACAAGATCAGATCCGAGATCGGTTCGAGGCACCACGAGTGGAATCACTTGATACAGGGACAGATCGGGACAGGGTGCGTCACCTCGGACATTTTGGAGTGTCCTCGTCGAGGCCACATTGGATGGTACGGATTCCACGGTGTCGTCGACGCCTTTCGAGTGTGGGGTCAAGTGCTACCAGAAGATGAAATCGTCCATCTTTCAGACGGTGGCGAACTATCAACACTGGAACTCTCTGCTTGCCTAAAACGCGAGCAGGATGTTGCCCCACAACGGAAACTCCAGTACAATGTTCGAATAGTGAAGTGTACTCGTCCAAGTGAAGGAGTCGCCATGCAACTGGTGGAGTAACGCAGCTTTACTGCAATTCCGGTGATGCACTCAGGACGAATCCAAGCAGCAACAGAAACGAATCGTTTTCAATGTTAGAAAAATATCAAACCCTGGACACTACCGGTAGCAGTTACTCAAAGTGTCCTCCAACGTCCTCCTCTCTACGCCAACTTCACCACGACCTTGCCCATGTTCTTGCGCGCGTACATGTAGTCAATCGCTTCAGCAACACTCTCGAGTCCTTCAAACTTGACGGGGTCAATTCCCAGCACCAGTTTCTTCTCCTCAATGAGTTTCAGCAGCCGCCGCATGTGCGGGTGGAACTGCTCACGGTAGTGACCCGAGATGAAGCCGCGTACGGACGCCGACTTGAAAAGCAGCTTGGGGACCATTTCACTGGCCGTAAACGTGTCCTTTGCTCCGTGGTAGCCCGAAATGGACCCAAATGCAATAATGCGTCCCTTGACGGCCATGTTGTCCACCGCCGCTCGTAACAGATCCCCACCCACGGTTTCAAACACGAGGTCCACACCATTGGGATACTCTTTTTTCAGCACTTCGCTCACGTTTTCAGTGTTGTAGTTGATGACGCGATCACAGCCAATGGACTTCAAGTGCGCCGCTTTGGCGTCGGAACTTGTGGTGCCGATCACGTGGTTCCCAGCCAATTTGGCCAACTGTACCACGAATTGACCGGTACCTCCGGCCGCAGCCGTCACGAGCACCGTCTCGTTACTTTTCATCTCGCCAACTTGCTCCAAGGCGATGGACGCCGAACATCCACATACAATCAATGGCAGCGCGTCTGGCGTCGGAGCCGGCACTTTGAGCATCATGGCCATGTCCACTTCATTGTACTCGGCGAACGCTCCCAACTCTGTCAAGAAAAATACCACACATTAGTGTCAAACATCCCGAAATATCCTCAAAAGATCCCGAAAACTCGGCAACTTTATCCCGATTTTTGGAAACGTACTTCGGTACGCCACTGCATCGCCCACTTTGACATCGGAAACCCCCTCCCCTACTTCGACTACCACTCCGACGGCGTCCAATCCGCAGCCAAAGGGCGGCGGGAGAGGGCCCGTGTACGCGCCATTGGTGACGTTGACGTCCGTGGCGTTGATACCTACAAAGTAATTTTTCACCACGATGGAGTTGGCGTGCGCTTTCGGGAGTTCCGACTCCTCCACAAGGCGCGTGGCCGCTCGAAAGTCCGTCGACTTGGTGTGCACTTCCAGACGTTTGTAGCTCGGCATTTGGCACTTGAGACGCGAATCTGATAATGAAGATCAGGACAGTGCAGATGTACCCAAAGATTGGTACACGTGGAGGTTGACGTCACCATAAATGAAAAGTAAGCGAAAGTGTCTACATGATCAAGTGACAAAGTGAACTTTTGCTTCGATTGCGCACACATATCCCCAGAGGTTGTTAATAAAACCAAGATAGCGATCAAACTCGAAATAATATTTTATATATATTGCAGTGGAGCGGGCATGTAGATCGCCGAAGCCGTTTTCGTGGCCTACAAAGTGCCTCACTCAATA
>KV744018.1:8639-19467 GCA_000468175.2 Phytophthora cryptogea
GGTCGTGAGGTCTCTTGACGTTAATGGCAGTTTTGACTTTCTCTGGGTTGGGCAAAATTTCGGACGGAGTTACGATGTAGCCCAAAAACGCCACTTGGTCACGCCCCCACTTACACTTCTTCATCTTGAGTTTAAAACCAGCCTCACGGAAGCGTTGCAGAACTTGCTTGACTCGGGGTAAGTGCGTAGGAAAGCCGTCGCTAAATACGACGCAGTCGTCCAGGTACACTAGGCAAGTGCGCCACTTGAGATACCCTCCATGAGCCTCTCGAAAGCGGGCACTGCATAGCACAGCCCGAACGGCATCACCAACCACTCAAACAAACCAAACTTGCACGTGAATGCAGTCTTTTAACACTACCGGCCGCCATCGGCACATTCCCTTATCCAGAGGCAATGTCCATAGTGGAGAAAAACTTTGCATTCCCGAGCACGTCTAGAGGCATTGAATAACTGTCCTTCACGGTGACGGCATTGAGTCGTCGGTAGTCGATGCAAAAACGGATTCCCACATCGGGTTTTCGGATCATGAGCACGGGACTGGCCCAAGGGCTTGTCGAAGGTCGAATGAGGTTCAACTTCAAGTACTGATCTATCTCTGCCTCCATCACACACCCTTCAGCATAGGATACTCGATATGGTCGCTGTTTTATCGGAGAATGGTCACCAGTGTCGATAGAGAACTGCAACAAATGGGTACACCCAGGAGCCATCGAAGTTTCTACGAACATGTCGTCGAAGGAGGCAAGCATTGCCTTAAAAAGCTCCACTTGTTCCCCTCCTAGCTTCGAGCCCTCAAAATCAGCGTTCAGGTCCTTGCGAAGCGCCTTCTCTAGTTCAGGCATGGACTCATCCCTTTGAGATCCCGTAGTGGCAGACGCGCTGAGCACGGAGTCGACCCACGCGGAGTCACTGGTGTCCTTATCCTTGCCCACTACATGCTCAAAAGCTAACTCGGGCACGACAGTAGCAGCCGCAAGCAGAGTGCCTCGCTTGACTATCATCTCATGAGTGGATGCATTGGTCACTTCGACCAACACCTTGCTCTCTAGTATAGTACACAGCGGCCTAGCGATCGTCACTCGAGCGTCAAGATCAGGTAGACCCTCAATCAGCACAGTCGTTCTACCCGCAGAATCACCTTAGATGTCGGTGACGACAAGAGCTTGACCTCCCGGAGGTAGCAGAATATCAGAACTCAATCGCGACTGGAACATCTCCTCGACGCGGGGCGAACCGAGTGGAACACTTCACCAGTTCCTATTAGTGTCAATGTCCCCTCCAGGTCGACAACGGCGCGGGCGTGTCAGTACCGAAAATTGCTTCGACCGGCAGATGATCAGCTACCACAAACGGTCGGACTTTTTCTTCTGATTCGATCCTCATTGGCAAGTCAATGACTCCATGGATCCTGGTCTTGTGACCAGTTACCCCATTCAGGCTTCGATCATAAGGACGAAGAGGCTCACCAAAGCGACCAATCCTCTTCAGCACTTTGATATCCACCAGACTAGCGATAGCGCCAGTGTCAATCAGCATCTCCGTAGGCACGCAGTCAATGTAACCAGAGGAGACAGCTTCCAACACACCAACTGACCTGATCACTCGCTTCCCACGAGGGACTAGTAACTCATCTTTAAGTTCGTCCGATCCATCACATGTTGGTTCGACCCATTCTCGAAGGCCTGGCCGTCCGCTTCGAGCTGAGTCCTCACCGTCACGTACGATGCAAACAAAGTCACTAGTATCCTCTCCACGCTTAAAACCGTCGCCTCATGGAAGGGGGAGTCTTCCGGTCACCGAGAGGCAGTCGAACCGCACTTTCTTGGTTAGAGGTACCTCGGTCTTGTTTCCCATCTCGAGATAATAGTGAGAATACTCGGGTCTCGAGTCACGATCTACGAGTTCTATCGAGTTAGAGCAGCATCCCTCTCATAGACTCTACCACGGAGTAGGTCATCGAGTTCAGGAGTTAGTTGCTCGAGAGCCAATCTCGCTTGTTCGCAGAGCCCCCTAGGCAAGTTAGAAGTCAGCTCGCAAACCTGAGTAGGGCGAGTGAGTTTCCATATCTTGGAGATAACGATAAATCACGGAGCGCACTAGAGCCCGACTATTTGCAGGTAACATAGAGAGAGTTGTTGAAGCGGGGTCCCTTTTCAGGTCTTCTTTGACTTCAAGAGGGCGCCCCGCGCCAATGACGAGAATATTTTCCAGCACACCAGCCTCATTGACTTTAGAGACAACGCGCTTCTTCCGTCATTCGGTCCGGACGGCCTCTTCGTCAACTAGTTCTCCACCCCCAACTTCTCGCTTGTCCGAGCTAGTAGCACAAACCGGAGCCACTACAGCCACATGGTCAGTCTTGGGTTGGACTCCACTGAAGTCACGGTTAGCTCTTTTTGCTTCCCCAGCAGAGGCCAATTTCTGTTTGTACCACTCGGTCCAATACGTAGGCGTGGACAATTCGCCCGGCGAGGCATCCTTAACTCTTTTCAGAGTCTCGAGGGGTATGTGGAGGTGTTCACTTATCTCGTCGAGGATAAGCTTCTTCTGTTTTTCGGCGTTCTCTCTCATACGCAGTTTAAGCTCGAGTTCATCCAAAGGGTACAGTCGCTCTTCGATTTCTCAGTCGTATTCCTTCTTTTCCTCAGCGATGTCAGTTAGTAATCCGTACCCGTCTCCTAGAGCCGTATAGGGACCTTAAGCCAAGGTATATAAACTCTGCTAAGTGTTTCTCAAACTGAATGTATTAGCTTTAAGGGCGGCAGAGCCGCGCTGGTGCAAATGACCTACCCTAACTATGGATCATATTAATACCTAATCAAATGCATACTCGTGACTCTGAGGCCAGTACTGACTCTTGTTAACTACTGAGTACTGAGGACTCCTTTCTGTTAATGTGTGCTCACACCACTTAGTGTGGCCCACACCAATGTAGCCAGATTACGTGTAACCTCGTTACAGCGGCAGTTTGGGCCTGCCCAGAATTACGCTGACAAAGGTTTAGTGAAGTGTTATCGATGTCACTCACTTTGCGTGACACTTACAACTCGATGGGAGCTTCGAGCATCTCTCGGATAAGGGGTCGCTCGAAGGGAGCAAGCGCCTGTCGAGAGTCCTCTCGCACGCGACAACACACGTCAGTCTTGGCCTTGGTGATGATCTTCCTGACCACGCCAATGTCGGTGGCAGAGAACAGCGCAGCGTCCATCGACTCGATCCGCAGGTCGAAGTGGCCCATGTAAAGCTTCCCGGAGTCGTCGTTCTTGGAGTAGCTTGTACCTTTTTAGGATAACCGAAAACATGCTGTCAATGATGCCGAGCGCGCGTCCGCTGTCGGCATCAGCGATGCGTGGTTGATCGCGCCGCAGGTCCTGCCATCTGCGATCGGCGCGAATGGACTGGTGCTGCGGCGGGCGGTGGGTCCCGGTTCGTCTCACACATTGCCCTGTGTTGGACGAGCAAGGACCCACTGCCGTTTTCGTCAGTCTAGATGCAACACGCTGTCAGTCCTACATGGCCGGAAGTTCGCTAGCCACTATCGCTGAGTTCGTTGAACAGGATATATTCAGCGAAGTCACAGACTTCGTGCTTGGTCAACCCAATTACTCTTAGGTGTTACATCGCGCGCTATCCAAAATTTTATTGCGGTGATAGTCAAAGTGGGACATGAGAGCGGTGGACGCGGAAGGGGGGTTGCGCACAAATCGTGATGGCGTGGTTACTAGGCGAATCAAGCCCGAAAATATATCGACAGGCATCACCTCCACGAGTAACCTTAACGTCACCACCGAACGCGGCCAGAACACTCGAGAAAAAGGCGATGGTCAGAGTGACCACCCGTGAGCATGAAATACTGGCGTCCAAGAGTGTGGATGAGGTGTGGAAAAGGCTAGTACACGCCGCCTTCGCGACAAGTAATCTACATACGTGCATTTGTTTAACAATTTCGTACTCGAATCGCTTCTCGGCCGCCGCCTCTCGGTCGGTTTTCAACTCCATTTAACATGCATGGCTTCAACCTCACCTTCTACTGTTGATACGCTGACTTAACCAATACGTGTTGTACGAAAACTACATTCATCATTCAATAGTTTAATAAATTTTATACTAATGTATACGAAAATTAATGAGCTCATTTGATTTAAGTATGCTTAACACTTGTGTGCAAAACTGATGGTCATCGAATAAATCCCTACTGGGTGTACGCACCGCGGCCAAGGGAAACCTATCTGCGTCCCAGCTTAAGGATCAACTCGCACTTACGTGCTCGACATGCACCGTCTGCCGCTCCAACTCGTCAGGAAACTGGCTAGCCTGGAGGATACGCTACAATTGTCAGCGGCGCACAAGGCTGTCCGGCTCGACTGGGCGAAGAAGATCGTCATGCGACCGGACGACTGAACGCAGATTATCTTCTCCGACGAAAAACGTGGAACCTGGACAGCACTCCGGCACTACTGGAGAGATCTGAGCATTCCGCCTCGCAAAACCAACTGGCGGCAAATGGGTGGTGGTTCAGTCATGGGTAGCTTTAGTGCCGCGGGTAACACCAAGCTTGCTGTGCACGTAGGGATGCAAGCATTTGCACACTACATCTACACGATGTCTGAGTTCTTGCTTCCCTCGCTCGTTTGCACTATGGCATGAACTTCATCTTTCAGTAAGATTATGCTGCGATCCACACGTCTCGGGAGACCACGGCTTTTTATTTTAGGAACAGAGCGTACAGGTGATGGATTGGCCTGCAGATGGCGAAAATGCAATTGCATTTTCGGAACATGTTATGATTGAATCCTTGTTCGAAAAAAAGGATAAACATTGTTCTTCCTATGTCTTTGCGGGTCAGACTAATTTGAAGCACACTTTCGAAAGGTTGGCCTCCAGAATAATGGTATGGTCGGACGGCCTTAAGAATGCATACTACATGACCACCAGGAAAGCTGCGCCTAGGTACTCGCCCTCCCCCAATCGCATAGTACAGACCATGTGCAGGTCGTACTTAGTGCATGCTGGGGCTTTGTCTGCTGTCGACGTGGCTGACGCCAGACGACAGGCTATATATCAATAATAGAGGTTGAATGTCTCTAACTCAAGTGCGTACAGAGGGTATAACGCAACACCAGGTTCGCATAAACGATGGTCATGAATTTAGATGCCCTAGCTGTACTTTTACCGATGTGATAAGCTCGGGTTGCTCATCTGTTCACTTTGACTGCGTGGCACTGTCATGGTGACAACTCGCAGGAGCTAAGTGGCGATAGAGGTAAGTCACGTAAGTACCGAGGCTCAGCCAGCGTAGCAGTGTTGCTCCTGGATGAGGTCTGCACTTGATCCTCAGGAGGCAAGTCCTCAAGTGAGCGCAGACCTCATACCAGAACACCAAGGCACCAGCAGTTAGTTTCATTAGCACGCAGCGCTAAATCTAAGTCTAATTGGCCCTTGTCGAGTGCTTGTGTAAAGCACTGCTCTAGTCTTCTGCACCAATAGTTGTCTTGCATACTGTAGCACGGTGTAGTTGTATTGGCGGCAGCAAGCGTACGCAGCAGTCAGTTTCAAAACCCGCAGGATCTGTAGCTTCTGCAATAACATCAGGAACTGCAAGACAGTATCCCACAACCGCCTCAAGCCGTTATCGACCAACGGTGATGGGTTATTGTCCCCAATGCGCGCCTCGTTTTTTCTACTGAGCCGACGATTTCAGAACCCGAGCTTGTGAGACGTTCACGACAAAGACGACAGTCCCATGAGTTGGATCGGAACAATAATTCACGACTCCTGCACCATTCAGCGCAAAAAATATTCACGAAGGTGGTCATCACGATTTGCAGGTGTTTGGCGCATGACCACCATCAATGGTCGAAATGGCGGTGTATAGACAGTACACCCAAATATGTCACCTAGTACACGGATATTTCAGAAACTATTCATTATTTGGTATTTATTACCCACTAAAGGCTTGCTCAGGTATCTGTAACGGTAAAATCGCATGGGCTCGCCTACTGCAACCAGCCAACTTGCCCTTAGGAAACTCCTCATATAACACGAGAGCGCAAACACCGCCATTGTAGTTATCTATTTGCTTGAACACAGCAAACGCCTTGTAACGATACTTGTTTGCTGGGAGATAAGGAGCAATCTTCATTTGAGCTAACTGATAAATCACGTCAAGACGGTCTCGGCAGTGTTGAAGACAATCAATGTCCTTTCCTGAGAACCAACAATGACACCACACCAATGTTTCCATTGACCCCAACAACTAGCAGCACAACTGGCGGGACATCAATACTTCGGATGTACGCAACGCCGCTCGAATCAGGCCGGTGCTATCTGTAAGGATTCGGATGGGGTGTCTGGACATAGCGCGACGACACGGCTGCTACTGCTGAGCAGTGCTGCTGGGCGACTCTCGTGGACCTCGACACCGCTACTCCTAGAGCTGGTGCTCGTGCTGCTACTGCTGGTGGTGCTCGTGTGGTTGGTAATTCTGCTCATGTTGGCACATGTCTGTCGGTTTACTAACAAGAGGTAACATGTAATACATGAATGGAGAAACTATCTAATGCTGCATTTATGGCGAACCATCCGGTCGCCTAGTAAGCTGCTCGACCAGGTTGTTCGGATCATATTTGGATTGAAGCGCGCCGACCACGGAGTGGTGCAAATGGTGTCAATGTCGCTCAGGAGGTGCTGGTTAAATTGCAGGAAAGTATCAAAAGCAAGCTTAATGAATTAGAGTATAGAACCCCCCACAATCGCCTTGATTATTCTGGTTTGGGCTTGTGAATACTCCGCGCACGATATATTCTGGCACAAGCTTGCCTTGGTACTTCTTTTGAATCTCCTCATCAAAATATCCACCCACTACTTTCTTCACTACCTCAATCTTTGAGATTCCCAGCGAGTCACGTGAATGATACATCGTCTAAAATATTCCGTAGTCAGCCCTGGGTTCTGCATGATGGTAAACACCCAGAGACAGCCCATGCAAATTGGAACAATCAACGGTCGTACTTTTCATACGGGAACGTTGCAGTAATGCCACAACACGCTATGTAGGCGTCCGCAATTTCCTGTTCGCTAGCATGAATTTGTTATAGATGTGCCCGAGGAGGTTTGCATCCATAACGTATGTTCTCTCGTACATAGGTAGCATTGTGATGATGCAATATGTGATGACTGAATCATTCAGCCAATTCTCGTTGCGGATTGTCATCACATCACTCTTTTTTAATTCTCAAGCGTGGTGGGTTTTCCACCACGAAACATGGCGACTGGGTTACGCACACACTGTCCGAACGAGACGTAGCCCAATCATTGTCGTTGTGGCTTTCACCTTGAAAACACTTTCCTCATTTTCAAACAAAATTAGCTCATGTACCTTGGGATTTTCGGCCAAACTCGACACAGGCGTCTTGGGCTTTTCGGCCAAACTCGCGACAGGCGGAGTGGGGCTTTTAATGCTAGATTGGACTAGAGACAGGCTTCTTCTCTTCGTGTAATCCATCAGACTGGAAATGATGCTGTTGATCCCACGACGATTGATAAACCGGGTCGCCCATGATCCTTGTGCAGCTGGGTCTCATTCATGAAATCCGGGGATCATCTGAGCGGCATCCAAAGTTATATCACTCTCAATTCCCGTAAAGGGTATAAATAAAAAATCGGTGAACTTCTCCACCGTTTTCCATTTTCTTTTCTTGATGCGCTCGACAATACAGATATCGTAGGAAAGTGTTGGCGCACTGACTCCCGGCAATTTAATAAGGTTAGCCCAGGAATCAGCTGCTGACGAGAAAATTGCTTTTCGGTTTGCTATCCAGCCGATCAATGTTGTCCGCTGTATACCAATTCGTTCAGAGCCCTGCGTGGCACTCCATTTTCCTTTCTCGTTTTTCAGCAGAACTTCGAAATTCACTGCGTTCTTGTGCTGTGTAGAGCCTGCCATCTTGAACAATTCGAGTATGGTGTATTCCAGGCAAACTCGCCAGACGGCTAAATGTGACTGGCTGAAATATTTTGTCACAAAAAACAGTTCTTGGCAACCCCCCCACCTTTCATTCTAATTTAGCAAGGCACTGGTTGTTTCGTAACCCCCAGAGCCATGTTTCGGCTATACCCGGCAAGCTGGGACTTCGGCTATAGTCAACATCGAGAGACTTCGAGTATACTCGACAAGCTGAGACTTCGGCTATACTCAACTGCCGTGCCGCAAGGAGTACCCACGAAGGCTAACATATCCTGTGTTGAAGGAGCTGGACCATGAATCTTCCCGATTGCGAGGAGACACTTGTAGCTTGCTATCAGCTTAGCAAGTGCTCCCGTTTTTTGAAGAGGACGCAGTGCGCACAGGATACTGCCGGCTCCCTTCGCCTGAATGTCCCTCCCCTCCAGGTAGTAAATCACCTTATTTTCTACCCGACGTCCAGCACAGAGGACTTTATCTTTGTAGCCCGCACAATTCAAGGCTAGAACGAAACCCTCTTCGAGAAACATCTTAATGAAGGCGACAATGTGGCGTGATTCCGATTTCTTGTGACGATCGCTCGACTCACAGACGCGGCACTCGTGCGTACCAATCGTACCACGTGGAAGAAAGGTTTGTCGTTTGATTTTTTCTACGCTTGGATTTTGGTTCTCGGTCTAACGCGACTTGCTCTGTCTCGATCTCAGTGAGTGGTTGAGCACTAGTAGGTTTGAGTAATGCAGCATCGACGACATTCAATCCCGCGGCTAGTGCCTTGTTCGACGCAAGAAGCTGCTGAATGGCAGTCAGAACGTGATCAACGGCTGGACAGGAGTGTGGTTTCCTTCTTGTTCTTGAACAGGTTGATCAGCCTCATTATTCATCGCTACTGACCAAACCAGTAGATCCTCGATTGGAATATCAGCCGATGCAAAGTACTCTTTATCACGCACGATAATCGATGCTACCAGCGCTAGCTCCTTCAACCGCATATAGTAACGAACGAGGTACGCTGAAGAACGCTGATGACCTTGGTAGTTACGTTTAGCCGTTGATTCTGAAGACCTGTACAGGAGCTGAAAAGAAGCACCTGGGAACGCCCAAGCCGCTCCCGACTTGCATGATACAGTGCCGTGACGTCAAGTATTGTCAGTGATCCGTCTGCTTCCCAGTCACTCAAGATACGAGTGTCCTCGGGGGCTGTGTTTGTGATGTAGGCAAAAGCTTTGGTGGTCTTCGTCATATCCCAAGCACTACCGTCGAATATCTATTGCGCGGCGAGGTGGTCGTGTCCGTTTGCGTGCTGGGCCCTACCACGTCGAAAATAGTGCGAGGTCAAGGCAGAACTAGCGCTGGCAGGTTCAGCTACACGCTTGAGCATCTGATTCACGTTCGCATGTACGTCATCTTCTCCGCGCTTGGAACGTTCCCTCGTTGTTGCTGGGGCTGGGATGGTTGTGTCTGTAGACGACGGGACGATCTTGAGAGCGTGGCCGGACACAAGGGGCGATGCACCCGCAAACGCAGCAGGATTCCTCGTAGGCACCACAGCAACGTCGAGGGATGTTGGGTCAGCGTCAAGCAGGTCGTGCAATATTCGTCGAGTTCTACAGACGCTTTAGATACGAGGCCGGGTAATTGGTAGAGCAATGCTACACACAGGGAATCTTGCGCAGTCAGCGCCACTGCGAGAGCGTGCAGGGAACACGTCAAGAAACCTTCTTTGTCAGGGATCAAGACGAGACCCTGTTCTTTGGACATCTTGACACGCAGGAGTCTAAGACAAAAGGCGCCACCCGCAGATACTGACACGTGCTGCTTTTGATTGTAGCCCAAGTCCGAAGATCGCCCGAAGCAGTGCCACATCAAGCGCGCCAGCGCAGCATCTTGGTAGTCCGCATGCACGCGTGCCGTGCTGTACGCATACAGGATCAGAGTCTGTAAATCCACCTTAGTACAAGGAGGAGCCTTATTAATCAAACCACTCTTTCTCTTTCATGCAAAGTTTGTCTAGCGTCTTGCCTTCTATTAGTAAAATTACGGTAGGCACACGCCAGTGTGGATACTAATCAAATAGCCGTAGCTTAACATTTCTATGGCATGAAGTCGCCGTATTACGCGCAAGCTTACATTTCTTACCGTCGTTCATTGCGCGATAGAAGCCAAAGAAATCCATCGTCGCCGCTAACCGCTTACCGGAGGTGTCCAGGCGAATGCTAGCGTGGACAAAGTCCATGCTAACATTCTCGTCCTCCAGCATCCGCTTGAAAGCGGCAATCACGGTGGTGCGCGCATTATCAGTGTTCGTAGGCACGAAGGCGGCTAACCTACGCTCGTCACGTTCTTCTGTTCTTCGTCGATGTTTCAACAATGAAGGGGCTTATCAATGTCGTGTAAATTGTATTTCTTCCTAGCCTAGGATATGATACAGCCTAGCTGTCTGAACAGCACAAATATATGATAAATATTTGCCAGGCTTAAATTTTGAATTCACGCATTCATATTCTGTCACCGATTCCAACAAATACTTGTTCGGAATGTGTCGGAACTCAAAAACCCTAACCTTAACGCGTGCGATTGATCAACATATATAGTATCAGTCATATAATTGGATAATAATCGACATTATAGTACTACCAAACAGCCTTTTGTCGGAAGGCGTGTATATTCATCCTTACCATAAAATCTCCGACCAAAGGACCTATCTGACCTGTACCAAAACTGTGGTCCACAATGAAAAGCGTAGCTTACTTGAGCGGAGACTCGGGCCGATAATTATTGGAAAATGCGCCAAAAGAAAGGCGACACCTGGGCACACTGAGTGAACCACATCAGACTGCGAGGTCGAGCTCTCAGTCTTCA